>JABUQX010089032.1:0-7500 GCA_015478945.1 Trachelipus rathkii | reverse complement strand
GAACAACACAATTAACGCACTTTAATTAAATAAAGCGCCTATCAACATCTCTACATCTATAATTTCTCCCAAAACAAAAATACAAAAAAAAAAAAAAAACACAAACAAAAAAAAAAAAAAAAAAAAAAAAAAAAAAAAAAAAAAAAACACATTGCGTATATCAAATACCATGCCACAATTGTACCTCAGTTTATATGGTGAACGAATATGATTTGGATTAGGCGACAATATATGCAACTCGAAAATACTGACCCAATAATTATTTGTTAACACTACAACATTCCTGCGTTAACGGAACAACCATCGTCTTACTAAACAATAATAAAATTAATACCCAAAAATACCACCATAAACTAATATCAACCACATACAAAAAAGAAAAATCTTTTAACATTTTTTAATTTATCAAACACTAATAATTTCAAAAATAACCAACAAGTGAATATAAATTAGACCACATACAAAATTCCATAATGCTATCATCTAAATACTTCAAAGAGCTAAAAACTAAATCATCACGCAAATAGAAAATTTCCCATATCAACAAGGAGTTTCGCGAAGAAAATGGATTCTTTTTACTTGAAAAAGGCTTATAGATTAAAAATTAAAATTTTGAAAAAATGTAAAATATAAAGTTAGAATCTGTAACTCACAAAGTTTCGTAAAAGAGTGCAAATTCCTATTAAATAATATATATATATATATATATATATATATATAATATATATATATATATATATATATATTATTATATAATATAATATTATATAGATATTATTAATGAAATATTATATAGCAATATATATAATAATAATTATATATTATATATATATATAATAGTTATAATATATATATATAAATATATATATAATATAATAGAGAGAGAGAGAGAAGAGAGAGAAAGAAAGCATTTGATTGAATTCATGGTGGCTAGAAATTTCAAAGTAAAAGAAAATTACAATTTTGGATTTTAAAAATGTAAAATTTTAAATATTTATAAATTTTATTTATCTGCTCTAGGTGGAGGAGCAACAAAATTTTTGAAATCATTTCTTTTGTCTATTTTGGATAATTAAATACAAATATAAAGTTATAAAGAAGAAATTTAAAATACTAAATTGGCTTAACGTGGAGCTGCGTTTCCCAAGTCTAATAGTCGAGTTATATAGAAGTAAATTTTCCCAAATTCTCTTCCACTGTTAGCAAGGGGCTGGAAACCCCTTCTAATCACATTTATCTTTCCAGCGAAATGGTGGTTATATATCGTTTAACATACTAATAATAATAACGTAGATTTTGGATAATAATAATAAATTAATGCAATAACTGTTAATGTTAGAGTTGATATGGTGAATATTTTTAAATAATATTAAATATATGGTGAAATATATACAACAACCTAACTAATAGTAATAATCAGTGATGTGTGATAATGATAATATAATACAGGTAATATTAAGTTAATGATAAATTCTTAATATCAACAGTTAAAGTGGCTAAATAATATTAATATATTGTGAAGATATTAGTTGTACCCATAATCAATAAATAATGATAAAAACCTAGTGCAGTGATAGTGATAGTAGTGATAATGATAGTATGATAGTGATAGTATTTAATAATAAGTAGTGAATTTATATTTGTATATATTGAGTGGTGTATGTGTATCTGTGTTTAGAGTTATGTAATGTATTTGATGTATCATATATGTCACTGGTATAGTATAATATTTTTTTAAATATATTTATTTATATAAGAAAAAGGCCCGATAGCTCAGTGTTGGCACTCGCCCAACAAAAGCGAGGGTCACGCTAGGTCTCGCAACTGGTCGGGTGTGGAGATGAGCTTTCTCTCTTAGGGCTTGGCTCGTCCTGCTCGGACGTTTAAACGAGTACACCTCCTACTTTGAATTAGGGCTCTGCCCGTGAGTGTGGTGTTTTATCTCTGTAAAAAAAAAAAAAAAAAAAATATATATATAAATATAATATATATATATATTTATATATATATATAATATATAATATATTATATATTATAAATATATATATTATATATATATATATATATATATATATATATGTAGAAAAACTCCTTTTATAAAATTACATACGCTGTGTTTGTAAGTTTTTGTTCTCTTACGTTAAAATATATTGGGTCAGGGACGAACGCTACATGAGGGCGAGCCTTTTTTTTAAATTCTAACCCACCGTGATGTGAATGTCTTTCCGTGAGTCTTAAAAAGGGAACGAGTTTGAAAAGGTGGGAGTCTAGCACTCCCGCCTCATGCAATTGGATAGACCTATGACAATTGATTTTATGATTTTAAAATAAAGAAAGAAAACTTTAACTAATAAATCATTTTTGATACATACCTTATTGTCAAGCTCGTTCAGCACAGTACATGTTGTGAACCACAAACTTGACTCGAATCAACACCTTTTTGATACACTAATCAGCACCATATTAATTGATTGAAAAAAGATGCATAATAATGTGAAAATTATCGAAATAATTAAAGAAACATAGACAAACAAAAATTAAAAATCCACAGTGAGACGAGGGTATTCAAACGGAGTCAAATGTCCTAAAGCCTAAAAATGAAGAATCTCGATTTCGAAATCAAATGAAAAACGCAGGGGAAGAATACTCCAAATAATTCCTTCACAGATCTCCCCCCCACACTCACTCTCACTTTACTACAGCAAAACAAAGTGAAGGGTATGGACGAAGGGAAATCTTCCTCCTCAACGAAGAGCGAGGCAACGAAGATATCTCCCTTAAACAGGGAGGTTACACAACGACAAACTACTAATGGCTACTATAGAGGATAAAGGATGTTTTGCAAATAAAAATGTTGAATAACAGAAGAAAAAAACAGCTTTGCTAATGAACAACTGCAGGTTGCAAGTTCTTCTGTGTTAATTAATTATATAATAGTGGTTAATAATAATAATAATAATAATATATAATAATAATTAATAATATTTAATATATAATATAATAATAATAATAATAATAATATTCAAAATCAAATCAAATCAAAAACATATTTTATTCTCTCTAAAAGGTTTAAATGGTTATGTTTCATATTTATATTAATACAAAAAATAATCTTATAATAGATAAGGAGAAAAGGGCTACTAGGGGGACGTTTTTGTCCATTGAGCCAAATAACTAGTAATAATAATAATCACAATAATATAATATTAAATTATAGTATAAAAATAATCATAATAATATAAATAATAATAATATAATAAATAATAATAATCTAAATCAATATATAATATAAATAATAATAATAATAATAATATGATGATAATGATAATAATATAATAATAATATAATAATAAATAATATAATATAATATATAATAATATAATAATAATATAATAATAATAATATAATAATAAATATAATAATAATATAATAATAATAAAATAATAACTAATATAATAACAAATAAATATAATAATAATAATAATAATATTAATAAATAATATAATAATAATAAAAATAATAATAAATAATATAATATAATAATAATAAATAATATGATAATATAATATAAATAATAATAAATAATATAGTAAAAAATAACAGTAATAGTAATAATATAAAACAAATACATATATAAATGACAGATAATATATACTATAATAAATGCTAATAATGATAATATATCATAGCATAAAATTGCATGATTTTGTCTGCTTAAATACAAGAGTTTACAGTATTGTGAATATAAAATAATAAAGTAAAATATATAAGATAATATAAATATATAATATAATAATACATAATTAATAATATATAATAGATAATAAATAACCTATAATAAATAATAATTAATATAATATATATAATAAAATAATAAAAAAATAATAATAATATATAATCATAATACAAATATAATAATATAATAATAATTAATATTAATATTAAATAATAATAATAAAATAATAATAATTAATATAATATAATAAATATATATTAAATATAATAAAAAATAAATATACAAGAATAAATAAATATAAAATTAAATAATATTTATTTATAATATAAAACAATAAATAAAAGAAGATATATATATAATAATAATAATAATAATAATAAATAATAATAATAAATTTAATTGTGACATTGTTCTATAAAGCCATTGTCGAAATGAAGTGTAATAAAAGATCGAAATTCCGCCAAAGCTGGCGACATTGTAACAACGGACGAAATTTACCCATTAAAGGAAAATAAAAAAAAAAAAAAAAAACACAAAAAAAAGGAAAAAGAAAGAAAAAGAAAAAAAAAGAAAAAAACGAAAAAAAAAAAAAAATATAGAGGGAAATGAATTTAGTCAATCAAGTTAAAATGATGATTGTTAATTCTTGTTTTGTTGCTTAAGATTGGTTAACTTGAAATTTCACAGTTGGCGATAGTGATTATTAAAAATAATGTTTTTTAAATGTGTGTAGTTTTACAAAAATAGAAATAGAGATCTTTATTTCAAATGGACCATTGTGAAGGTATTGCATGTTGCTTTCCGGAAAATACGCATTGACAACTCGATGAAAGCTAAAGTGGTAGTTTGAAACTCGCCAGCTTTCTCAAAGACCAAAGTGCATATTTTTGTTGAAACGAAGTTTTAAATTTTATTAGATAGGGATCCATTTTATGAAAATTAATTAATTAGATTTAAGTTTTAAATAATAAAAATATATTAGTTATTAATACGAGTAAACGCTACTTTTAATCGATGAAGTATTGTCTAATGTATAAAATATATAAATTTATTTACTTAAATAAAAACAAATAAATATAATAGTAAAAAATCTAGGTAATTAGTTTCAAAAAAAAAAATAAAATAAAAATATAAAATATTACGAGAAATTGAAATGAATAAATTGAGAGGGGCGAAGGGGCGTATGTAAATTCAAGCTGCCCCCCACTCTAGGGGTCACCATTGTAGAAACCCCTTTCTATAATAATTATGTACGCTGTGTTTGTAAGGTTTGTTCTCTTACAGTTAAAATATATTGGGTAAGGGACACGCCAGAGGGCGCTTTTTTTTAAATTCTAACCACACGTATTTGAAATGTCTCGTGAGTCTTAAAAAGGGAACGAGTTTGAAAAGGTGAGAGTCTAGCACTCCCGCCTCCGGGCATAGCCTTGGCCCGATAATAATAATCTTATATAAAAAAAAGAAACATAATTTGATAATTCTGTGTAAAAAATAAAGAATCAATGGTAATTAATTGTAAGAAAGTTCAGTATGGCGCACATGCGTCAAATGGAGTTAGTGAAAGGAAGAAAAAAAAAAAGAAAAGAAGAAAAAAATTTTTTGTTCAAATACACTAAATTGAAAAGAGATGTAATCGGGAAGAAAAAAAACATGATCCACATTGAAATTTAATTACCGAAGAAAAAATAAAATTGTGAAAACATACTGAAGTGTTTAAAAATAACCATTATCACTCTATAGAGAGATATACGATACCATAAGATGCAATTGATTTTAAGATTTTAATAAAAGAAGAAACTTAATTAAATCATTTTTATATCCTTATTGTCAGCTAGTTCTAGCAAGAACTTATTATATAATATATTATATATATATTAAATATATATATATATATATAATATATATAATATATATATATTATTATATATATAATTAATATATATATATATATTATATATATATATATTATATATATATAAGAGGCGACTCCTAACCTCGTGCTGCTTCGTTGCAGCTCGTGCTAGCACGAGTTAACATTACAGAAACGATCGATTTTCTGCAAATTTTCAAAATGTTACAATAAATTCTCTTATTTTTTTGAGAAAGATGGTCAAATAAATGAAATTAATAATAGTAAATATAAAAGATTATGCAAAATTGAAACGAAAAGGTAGAAAAACCGCTATTAAATAAAGCTTTTTTAGACCATGTAAAATGGCGCCAAGTTCGTGCTCATATCGATAGCGGAGATGGTGTCTGTGCTATTAGAGTATAAATTGGTTTATTAAGTATGGTTTATAAAATACATTTTAATGCAATAATATAAATAATAAATTGGATAACAAGAATATTATAAAAAAACAAAATTAATAAATTACTAAATAATAATAATAAGAAGAAAAGAATAATTGAAATATTAAGTTAATCATGGGAATCAACTCTAATTTAAAGAAACGTTTTAGAAAAATTACTCAAGTTTTTAATTATAATATATAATTTATTATATATATATTATATTATATTATATATATATATATAGTTTATATATATAATATATAATATATAATATAATATTAATAATATATATTATTTATATATAATATATTATAATATATATATATATATATATTTATCTAATATTATTTATATTATATATATATATATGAGAGGTGACTATGTTGAGAAGAGAGAGAGAGAGAGAGAGAGAGAGGAGGAGAGGAAGAGAGAGGAAGAGAAGAGAAAGAGAGAGGAGAGAGAGAGAGGGAGAGAAAGAGTAAAAGTTACTGGGAGTAGCTGCTTGATAAATAAATATATAATATTATAATTATATATTATATAATATATATATATTATATATTTTATTAATATATAATTATTATTATAATATATAATATATTATATTATAATATATTATATATATATATATTCCGACTTTATTTAATAATAAATGGTTAGCAACAAGTTCAATTATAATATGTAAAAGTGGTGTAATGGGTTGAAAGTTTTTAAGACTTCCCTCATGTAAACTTTGAACTGTTAATAATTTGCAATTCATTGTTGTTTAAGCTGGATGAATTAAACAAAATACAATAAAAAAATATATATAGCATTCTTTTATTAATATATATATATTATAATATAGTATTATATATAATATATTAATATATATATTATATTATATATATATACTATATATATATAATAATATATATATTATATATATATATATATAATATATATATTATTATATATAATAGTGATAAGCATTTGGAGTTGAGGCTTTCGAATATGAAGGATAGAGGTTTGGTTCAAAACTTGGAAATACATGTTGGGTTAGCGAAAACACAGGGTATTCAAGTCTCTAGGATGTTATATAGAGGAAAGTGCCCGGGGTAGACGCACATTGAAAATTTTTTTTTTTAATTTGCGCTTACGCCTTTGTTGCGGTTTGAGCGAGCGAGAAGATTAGGCTTACGGCGCAAGATGGCCACTTTGGCACAGAAGACTGTTCAGCGCTGAGCGAGCGCGCTCGGCGCGTGCCATACACATACACATTCATTATTATTATTTATTATTTTTATTATTATTATAATTATTATATTATTATTTATTATTATATTATTATTATTATTATTGTTATTATTATTATTATAATTATTATATTATTATTATTATGATTATATTTTATATTTTTTTAATTATTATTATTATTATTATTAATTATTATTATTATTATTATTATTAGAAATAGCCGTCGGTAATGG
>JABUQX010089031.1:105000-107500 GCA_015478945.1 Trachelipus rathkii | reverse complement strand
CATTACAAAAGAATATAAAAGGCGACTTAAAAAAAGAAAGTAGAAAATTGAGCTTTTAAATTACCTCTCTTTCAGCTTCTTTACAAAAGGCACAAAATGGTTTAACGTTTCTCGATGTTTCATTTTATGGAAATGAATTATTAAGCGCATGCGTAATGAGGCTTCTGAAAATAAAAGAGACCCTTGGCAGACCACGTTCAATGCGCTCCAAACCCTATTCCCCTTTCCTTATTACTGCTTTCGTTGTTAGAACTCTTTAAGGATTTGCTTTCTAATTATTTGTCACCTATATATATATATATATATATATATATATATATATATATATATATATATATATATATATATATATATATATATATATATATATATATATATATATATATAACATATAATATATATATGTACTATATATATATATATATATATATATATGTAACCTGTCATGTATTTTTTTAAAGAGGGGTAGTAACCAATGAAATTTCAAGACAGTTAATTAAAACGCTTATGAAAGGACGATATTTTTATATACAAAAATTTGAATGGGTGCAGTTTCCAGATTTTATCTGGGTTGTGGGTGCAAGATTAAATCTGAGTCGTCTTTACAGAGAAAGGATGAGATTGTGTGAGAAGAAATAAATCAACTCAAAAATATATATATATATATATATATATATATATATATATATATATATATATATATATATATATATATATATATATATATATATATATGTATATATATGTATATAACAATAACATATGCATATCTCTTCTTCAACTATATAATATACATATATATATGTATGTATATATATATAATAATATATAATATATAATAATAACAACATATAATGCTTTGCATAAGTTTTTTTTAATAATTTAACTTAAAAGAGGAATATCAATATAATAAGTAAATAAATATATGCATATATATATTCATAATACACTGATAGAAAAATATATTGCTAAAATATATAATAATAATATCAACCTGTAATATGTATAATAACTAATATAATATATATATAATATATATGAAATAATAATAATAATAATAATAATATATATATATTAATAATAATAATAATAATATATAATATATGTAATAATTTATAATAAAAAAAGGGAGAAGTAATATTAAAAATCTTTAAAAGTAAGAATTAAATCATGTCATATAGCCATTAATAATAGGATATGTTAAAATATAACATGTATATATATATATATATAATAATAATAATAATAATATATATATATATATATATAATAATAATATATATATAATATAATAATAATAATAATAATAATAATAATATAATAACTAATATATAATATAATAATAATAATATGAGGCATAATATAATATAATATAATATAATAACATAAAATATATATATAATAATATAATATAATAATAATAATATATGTATAATATATAATAATATATATATATATATGTATATGCTATAGTAACAATAATATATATACCTCATCAGAGAACGTTACTGCACTCGTGCTGCTCGTTGCTCAGCACGAGGTTGACGTTATAAGAGCAGTCAGTTTGCAAAATTTGCAATGCTTCGATAATATTTCATAATTTTTTGGCGAAAGTTGGTCAAATAAATGAAATTATTACATAATAAATATAAAGATTATACCAAATTAAAAACGAAAAGGAAGAATAACCGCTATTAAATAATGCTTTTAACACATTAAAAATAGGATTAATCCGTGCCCAAAGGAAAAGGCCGATATGGTATCTGTGAATTTATTGTATAAAATTTTTTATAAATACTCTGTTTATAAATTATATGTTTAAATACTATACATAATAATAATATTTTATTACAGTTCTTGTAATAAAAACACAAAATAATTAAATATTTTTTTTACAAACAATAGGGAAAAAAGGTAATTTGAAATATTATAAAAGTTAACGTGAAGTCTACAATAGAAAACGATTGACATAGAAAAATGTTTTAATTAATAGGGAACTCAAGATATATATATATATATATATATACATATATACTTTATATATATATATATATATATATATATATATATATATATATATATATATATATATATATATATATATATATATATGCTGCTATATATATATATATATAAAGTAAAGGAATATATATATAATAATATGTATATGGCATATGTAATATGTATAATAGTAATATGTATATATAGCATATATATATATATATATATATATATATATATAACTATATATATATATATATATATATATATTTATACGGTATAACTTATATATTTATTGATAATATATATATAAAAACAATTTTAATAATAAGATATAATAATAATATAATAACAATAACAACAATATTGATAATAATAATAACGATATTAATAATAACAACTATAATAATATATATGAATATGTACATATATATATATATATATATATATATATATATATATATATATATATATATATATATATATATATATATATATA
>JABUQX010089031.1:92500-95000 GCA_015478945.1 Trachelipus rathkii | reverse complement strand
AAACGTAGGATGGTGGGTTGTTTGTAGAGAGGGAGTCTTTTGTTAAATAGGAATATTGCTGGGTGGATGTCAGATTCTCTTCTGTCTTGGGTGAGTAAAGTAATAGTGGAATTTTGAGGTAAATGTAGTCATTCTGTTAGTTGAAAGCCATTGTTTCAGTTGGTTTATTATTGCTGCAGTCCCCTGAATGCTAAATTTATAGAGGGATTTTGAACTCCAATTGTCAGACCGTCAGTATAGCTATCAATGTTTATGGAAAGGGAAGTGTGATGAGGGAGGTCATGCATTAAAATGTTAAAGAATGTAAGTGAAAGAATAGGTCCTTGGGAGATTCTATTATGTAATCTGCATGAACGGAAGGAGTGGTGTCCTTGGGTAACTCTACCTGTGTGACCAGATGTGAAGTTTGCTGTTATAATATTATCTTTGATGGTTATGTTTGTGTTTAGCACTTCTTTTATTGAAAGGTGACGCAGGACTGTATCACATGCCTTGTTGATGTCTATTACTACAAGGAGAGTACGTTGGAGGGGGGACGGGTAGTTTGGATAAAATCCGTTGGAATGTATTGGGTTAGATCAGTTAGAAGAGTGGTAGTTGAGTGCTTTTGTCGAAAACCATGCTGTGAGTCTAATTTGATTAATAAAGGGAATTAATTTCACAAATACTTTGGATATTATTGAAAGTAATCATATAGGTCTGTACCAAGTTGGATTGCTATGTGGTTAATTTGATTTTCAATACTGGTATTTTATGTGCTTGCTTGCTTAAAGGTGATAGAGTGTTGGTTTGCCATGCAACGTTAAATATTTATGTTAAGGATGTGATAGCTTTGGTTCCTAGGTGTTTAAGGTAAATATTGAATATATGGTAGGGTTCTACTGCCTATGAGTTTTTAAGGTTTTTAATAATGTTAAGTACTTCTAAGGGAATGAATTGTGTGTATGTGTGTGTATGTATGTATGTGTGTGTGTGTGTCTAGGTGTGTGTGGGGGGGGTCTTCTTGGTTGCTTTTAAACATTTTAAGCAGTTTAGTTATTTGTCCGTTAATGGGTTTGGGGATTTGTAACTAATTTTTGAATGGTGTGATATAAGGATATTACATTGTTTTTTTTGGACTGGGAATTTTGTTGCTTTGTTTACAGATGACATTCGTAGATTGTTTTTGGTTGAGTGTGTGCAGTGTGGATTTTTTTTTACTTTAAAGAATATTTTTGAAGTTTTGGTCTTATGCTTTAGTGGTTTGGGTATAGTGTTGCAAGTTCCTTTTTCTGAGTTATGATGATTAGATTGCTTATTCTATTCTAGGTCTATGATTTGTTTTAATTGGTCTTGATTCGCTTGTCTATTTTGTCTGAGGGAGTTTCTCTGGGACCTATACCCAAATTGTCGACAGGTAAAAGGGTTGACATTTGGGGGGGGGGAAATCTGGTTATTTAAAGTTTCTTTAACGAATCTAACAAAAGTTAATTAACCTAACCTAACCTAACCTAACCTAACCCCTAACCTAACCTAAAAAATCTGCGGCGGGCTGTACGGGGATTTTTTTTAGATAGCGTGTCGACCATTTGACCTGTCGACCATTTTTCCTGTCGACCATTTGGGCTAATCCCCGTTTCTTTGGTCAATGAGGGTGTCAATTTCTGTTGAAAAGTTTGGGTTAAATTGTTTGCGGTGGCCATTTGAGATAAATTTTTTAGATGCTTTTAGAATTATTTTATTGATGTGTTTTGCATTGCTTTATTGAGAGAGGTAAAATCAGCTATTTAAAAAGAATGTAAATCTAATTCTATGAGGTCTGTATATTCTTGCAGTTAGCTCTCTTGTAGTTGATACGTATTTTTTTTAAAAAAAAAAGATGTGCATGTAGTGTATTTATGTTGAATTATGATTAGCAATGAAATGTGATCTTAGTAGAGAGCATGAAAAGATTTCCAGGTTGTGGTGACTTGAATTTGGGGGGAACAGAAGGAAATTTCTGGGGATGTGGGTTTCTGGTTATGTTCTAAAAGTCTGCGAGTAGGTTGATCTCGGTTGTTAAGGATGCTTAGTGGATTTAAGTTGTCAATAAGTGCATCACCTGATGGTGTGTATGTGTATGTGCATATGTATGTGTATGTGTATGTGTATGTGTATGTGTATGTGTATGTGTATGTGTATGTGTATGTGTATGTGTATGTGTATGTGTATGTGTATATGCCTGCCTGTTAAGCCATACGGGGTGGTGCGCATTGATGTCCACGGCTAATATTAAGTTGTATATTGTGGTAAGGGAGACGGATCAGGAACAAAACCTTGAGATCTGTGTGTGTTGGGATGCAGATCGAGGGATATACCTATTACCAAATTTGTATGTTTTTTTGTTGACTTGTATTTATATGGATTGGTAAATGGAAGTTTTGTCAATGCTCATGAGAAGTTATGATTGATTTTTTTGTGTTTCGAAATTGGAAACTTTTTTGTATAAGTAATATGTGGGTATGTTTGGGTGGATTAGTCT
>JABUQX010089031.1:57500-72500 GCA_015478945.1 Trachelipus rathkii | reverse complement strand
GCCCACTTACTTCCGAACTCAAAAATTTTCACAAAAACCAAAAAAGCCAATAAAAATTGGGGTTATATAATTTATATACACACATATATATATATATATATCATATCTCATATCATCATATATATATATCATATCATATCATCATCATCAACAATATGCTCTCCACTCATAACCTTCTCCTCACTACTCCTCCATTTGTAAATTAACGTAATATATCACCTTCCTTTGTGTATATAAATATATCCTATATATATCAAATATTATATGTAATATATATATCATATAATATATATATTTTATCTATATTTACATATAATAAAAATATCAGTTATATATAATATACCATATGTATATGTAATAATATATATATATGTATATTTGAAAGAAGATGTTGGAATTATATAAGGAGGAAAAAAGAAATACTAAAAGGTGCATACGTAGGAGAAAACAAGAGGTAAATGAACAGTTTGGAAGGAGGATGAATGAGGACATACAAGGGAATAGGAAGCTCTTCTGGAAGGAAGCGCGAAAGGTTAAGAATGAGAATAAGGGGAATCTGCTTAGAATAATGAATAGGGATGGTGCTTTTGTAACTGATGAAATGGATGTGAGGGGAGTGTGGAAAGAACACTTCGAAAATCTGCACAATATTAACAGTAATGATGAGGTGTTAGTGAATGTGTGTGGTTTTGATGGTGCAAGAAGGAATAGGTATTTTGGGGATGAGGTTATTAGTAAGGAGGAGGTAATGGGTAGAGTGAGAAAGTTGAAGAATGTTAAATCTGCAGGTATAGATGAAATTACTGGTGAAATGATCAAGAACGGAGGCGAGATGGGGATTGATTGGATTTGGAAGTTGTGTAATAAAGCGTTTATGGAGGGTATAGTTCCAAGGGATTGGAGGAGAGCAGTAATAGTACCCTTATATAAGGGTAAGGGAGATAAGGGGAACTATAGAAATTATAGGGGAATAAGTTTATTGAGTGTTGTAGGGAAGGTATATGCTGGTATTTTGGTCGAAAGAGTGCGTCGAGTGACTGAGGGACTTGTTGGTGAAGAACAAGGTGCGTTTAGGAGTGGTAGAGGATGTGTGGATCAAATCTTTACATTGAAACAAATGATTGAGAAAATGAGGGAGAAGAAGAATAAATTATATTTAGGTTTTATGGATTTACAACAGGCGTATGATAGAGTTAATAGGGAAGCTTTATGGCAGGTATTAGTGATATATGGTGTTGGTGGTAGGCTTCTGAATGGAATAAAAAGTATGTATGACGATAGTGAAGCGTGTGTAAGAATAAATGGTGTGAATGGTGATTGGTTTAGGATTAATAGCGGAGTGAGACAGGGTTGTGTTATGTCTCCTTGGTTATTCAATGTGTATATGGATGGGGTTATGAAAGAATTCGAGGTGGGGATGGCAGGAAATGGTGTTAGAATGATGGAGAATGGAGAGGAGTGGAGGGTGCCCTACCTATTGTATGCGGATGATTTGGTTCTGTGTGGCGAGTCTGAAGAGAGTTTGAGAGGATTGGTGGAGAGATTTGGCAGGGTATGTAAAAGGAGGGGTTTGAAAGTAAACGTAGATAAGAGTAAGGTTATGGTTGTGAGTGAGGACAGTCCTCAGTGTGAAATTATGTTAGATGATGAGCAGCTGGAGCAAGTGTCTGAGTTTAAATATTTAGGGTATGTGTTGGATGAGAAGGGAACGGATGATGCAGAGTGTAGTAGGAAAGTTGTGAATGGCAGGAAGGTGGCTGGTGCAATTAAATCGTTGGTGAATGTAAAGGGACTACGTTTTGAGTGCGCAAAGGAGTCTTATGAGGGTATGTTGTTACCTGTATTATTGTATTAGTAGTGAGATTATGGTCTGGAATAAGAGTATAGATCTAATCTAAAGTTCAATGTGTTCTGATGGACAATCTTAGGGGCATGCTAGGTGTGAAAGAATTAATAAAGTGAGGAATGAACGTATTAGAGAGTTGTGTGGTTGGTGTGAAGAAAGGGGTAAATGAGAGAATAAATGAAAGTATGTTGAGATGGTTTGGTCATGTGGAAAGGATGAATGAAAGTCGGTTGGTTAAGCGGATGTATAGTGGAGAGTGTGTTGGGAACCGACCGGCTGGGAGACCGAAGAGAAAGTGGATTGAGTCGGTGAACGAATGTCTGAAGGAGAGAAATGTGAGGTTGGCAGAGGCGAGAATAAAGGTGCATGATAGGAGAAGAATGACGGGGTTTTGTATGGGGGCATGGTTGGGTTGTGACCCACCTGGGCCAGGGATGAACCCTTACATTGACGATTTACCATAGTGAGGGTCGTCACGGTCCCATGATGCTCTAAAGGGGTGGATTTTCTGTCTATGGCGAGCTCTCACTAGTGGTACAGAGGGCAGTAGGCTGGGCTTTCTTTTTCGACGTTGTCATGTTCTCCTACTGCTTTTCTTTTCCGATGCTTGTAGCGCACCTTACCCCCAATCTTGGGGCAAAGAGGAAGATAAAGAAAGAAAGATATATATATATATATATATATATATATATATATATATATATATATATATATATATATATATATATATATATATATATATATATAACAGATATAACTCATATGCTATACTACTTCATATATATATATATATATATATATATACTCCTTCAGCAGGTATATTGACTTTAGATTCATCAGAGCGAATAAGAATAAGAAAGACAGGTTTACAAAAGTTATTTTTTTGGAACAAGAAAATTAACTATGTCGGATCACTTACGTTTAGTGCAAACACGCTTAGTATGTCTGATATTCCTATTTCGAGGTTTATCAGAAGTAACAAGGGGTTGGTATGCAAATAGTTTTCATTTACGATGTTCATATTTTCCATCATTAATGGTACAATAACAAATATAACCAAACCATAAATTTAGAGGAGAGAGAGGTCTCAATATCGTCTCTCTCATCTTTTTTATTCCTTGACTGTCATTGTCTAAGAGTATTAGCACATTCTTCAACGTTATTACGAGAGGATGACAAACAAGTATTTGCTGAATATCATAATGATATCTTTAAATGATTGGAGTTCGGTGATACAATTGGTTAGAATAGAATTGTCATGGGATGGGAAGACATTTATTTTATAATCTGAGCGACCGTACCTGCAGAGAGATTCATTAAGTTAATTAACCTTAACGTAATTTGCAGAAAAATGTCACGTATTACTGAAAGTTAGCTAACTTTAATTCTGTCCTGGACTTTTTTAGTTCTTACTGAGCCATGGTCGAATGATTAAAGTGTGCTGCAATTGACCTATATTTTTTTAGAGAACTTCGCTGACTGCTGTTTGAAATATCACAACATTTCTAATGTTGATGACTGATAGAGTTTGTGTTGTTCACACAAGAAAGAAACAGAATTTTCTTTATATTGGCACCAGGATCTGCCATGATACAGTGAACATCATCTGAGAATAGGTTTCATTTCGCCAACATTCTGCAAAATACGCCATTGAGATATTAACCTGTTTGACGTTCAGTGAGAGGTTCAGAGCAAAATTTGGCTTTTGAAATAATTATCAACGGCATGACTACTCAGAGAAAACAAAGAAACTGCTGATTAAGTATTTGACCATTCGTTAGTGGAGAAAGCTATCTTGGATGATTATTTGATAGAGGTTATTTATTAATTCTGAAATTTTTGTATTAACACTGTCATACATTTTCTTTCAAACAAAATCTATATAGTATTTCCTTTGAGTAGTGTGTTGAAAGAGTCAGTTACTTACGCTAGCCGTCCAAAGCCAAGAATTTCAACTTGACGAAACAGAAGATCGTTCATTATTATCATTTCTACAAATTTACTATTTCCATCCTTTATGATTTTTCGTTTCAGTGTTTCATATATTTGTATTTCTAAATTAGTCTCAAGAATAATCTGCTTCGTTCTTGAAGCTGAAATCGGAGATCCTTTACTCTTTTACTCATTCTCTTTTCCACATTTTCCTTGTGTTTGCTGCTTGGGTAGTTCTTAAACTAGATGTCATTCTTCCTTTCCGAGAATAATTACGAATGAAAAGTGTACGGTTTGCGATGTCATGGGAAACGATATCGAAGAAATCCCAAAGAGCACAGGATAAGGATGCCATTGCGGAATTACTTCAACAGTTGATTTCCAACGAATATACTATCAAGTACGAGCTATCAATATTAATATTGCTAGATTTCGATTGTGCCTCAAATTACTGTCACTACTTTGAGACCCCATTAGTCAACTCATTCTAATCAATTTCTCTCAAAAGTTGCAAAATTTTCTAACAAGTATCATTAGAATATTATATATATATATATATATACTTTATATATATATATATTATATATATATATATATATATATATATATATATATATATATATATATATGTATATATATAATATATAGCATGTAATTATTATAACTCTTCTTTGCTATATATATATATATATATATATATGTATATTTATATATATATATATGTGAAAATAGCATATATAAATATATATGTATAATATAATATATATATATATATATATATATATATATAATAATATATATAAATAATAATAATAATAATAATAATAATATAATATATATAATAATATATATAACTATATATTTATATAATATATATATATATTATTATATATATAAAAAATAATAATATAATATATAATATATATATATATATACTAATATATATATATAATAATATATAATAATATAACTAACTCTCTATATATATATATATATATATATGTATATATATATATATATATGAATATATATATATATATATATAACATATATATATGTATATATATATATATATATATATATATATATAATATATATAATATATATATATATATATATATATATATATATAAATTTTATATATGTATATATATATATATATAACTCACATGTAATATAATATAACTTATAATATATATATATATATATATATATATTAATATATATATATATATATATATATATATATATATATATATATATATATATATAATATATATATATAATTTTTAATATATATCATATATATATATATATATACATATATCTTATATATGTATAATAATATATAACAATATATATATGTATATGATATATATATCTTTCACTCTTATATATACCTTACAGGGTGTCGGGAGGAACGTACCATACTCCAGGAACGGATATGTGCACAGAATAATAATGTAAAAAAAACTCATATGTTCTTATCCGATTTTCATTTGATTTCATTTTATAGCGTAATGCCAATTAATCAAAATTTCATACATTAAACGTTTGAAAAAGTGAAATATTGATATATATATTTTTTTCTAATTATGCCATCAACATCAAATTTTCACGGCTTGTAGAGTCGTGTGAGATACATCTTTTTCACTCAGATAAATTTTCTGTATACTCAAAAGAAATTTTTTTAAAAATTTCCCCCCTAAAAAAAAAAAAATTTTAAATTTGTTTCAAGAACAAATTCAAAACTACTGCATATACAAAGAAGTTATCTAAATAAAAAATGTGCATCTCATCTGACTACAAATGTCCTGAAAATTTCATGCAGATCGGATAAGCAGAAAAAAAATCCCAAATTTTCCATTTGAAAACGCAAAAATAGTAGGTTTTGAAAATAGACCAATGCTAAGATATGGGGTCAAGTATCAAAATTCCGCTCCAAAACCTTTTAGATAATAATCCAATCTTTGTATATTTCAAGTTTGAAGGCATTTCAAAAAAAATTGTAGGTGGAGTCTCGACAAATGTCAAAAATATAGATTTTCAAAAACTGAAAATACCAAAACAATGACTACAGGCACAGAAAAACACCCGAAAACGACGTTTTAGACGTCAGAAAAAAGCTTTGGTCAAAATCGGCTGAAAATTCCGAATTTTATGTCCATTTTTAGGTGGGGAGGTAAATTGGGCTCAGCCCGAAGTAATAATTTGAGCATGCCCTTAGAACAAAAATGGACATAAATTTCCGAATTTTCATCCGATTTTCATCAATTAAACACCAAACTAGCTTTTTCTGACATCTAAAACGTCGTTTTCGGGTGTTTTTCTGTGTACACTGTAGTCATTGTTTTGGCATTTTAAATTTTTTAAATCTATGCTTTTGACACTTGTCGAAACTTCTTCTACAATTGACTTCAAAATTGAAATTTACGAAGATTGGATTAATGTCTAAAAAGTGTTGGAGCAGAATTTTGATATTTGACCACATATCTGAGCATTGGCCGATTTTCAAAACCTACTATTATGGGGTTTTCAAATGGAAAAATTGGGATTTTTTTTCTGTTTATCCAATCTGCATGAAAATTTAAGGACATTTGTAGTCCAAGAAGATGCAAATTTTTTATTTAGATAACTTCCTCGTATATAAGCAGTAGTTTTGGGTTTGTTTTTGGATCATATTTTAAAAATATTTTTTTGGAAATTTTAAAAAAAATTTTCTTTGAGTATACAAAAAAGTTATCTAAGTAAAAAAGATGTAACTCGCCCGACTATACCAGCCCTGAAAATTTTATGTTAATCGGACAAGTAGAAAAGAAGCTGTTTAGTGTCGTACACTAAAACGAAAACAAATAATCAGTTAAGCTGTAATTTTTACAAATTATATCATTACAATCCCACTCTAGGAGTTATAACCTTATATATATACCATATATATACTGGTCCTGCTCCGCCATATATATATATATATATATATATATATATATATAGCATATATACTTCTCTCATATATATATATATATAATGTATTTTGAAATTTCTGTCAATCTCAAAATTTATTATTTTTTTATTTTATTCTCATATATATATATATATATATATATATATATATATATATATATATATATATATATATATATATATATATATATATATATATATATATATATATATATATATATATATATATATATATATATATAATATATATTTAATTATATATATATCTATATATATATATATATTCAGCTCCCAGAAATAGACTTAACGTTTTTCAGGGCAGCAGCATGTTCCTCCATCCTGTTTTATCATTGACAGCTTCTAATTCCAGCAGAGATTCGATGTCTGGCATTCCAAACCTCCTGAGAGTTTCTTATATTGTTTCCTTCCATCTCTCTCTTAGTCTTTCTCTAGGTCTACTTCCACCCTTTATCAAACGCACTGTCACCCTATATCTTTCTTTCATACATTATTATAACCCCTCTCTCTTTGTATGGAATCAAAGGCCCTTTTCTGCCAGTTTATGAAAGCTATATAGGGACTCTCGATAAACTTCCACGCCTTTTCCATCACCATTCTTAATCCAAAAATCAAATTTGTAACTCCCGATTTTTTCTGTATCCTTGTTGTCTCTCTCCCAAAATTGGTCCTACCCGTTCTCTTGTCCTTCCTTCTATTATCCTCTCATACATCTTTGTTGCATGTGGTATAAGTGAAATTCCACAATAATTTTCACATTTTCATGCATCTACTTTCCCTTTAAAGATCGGCACTATGATAGTTCTCTCCTACTCATCTGATATTTCTCCTGCTCTATACAGTGTATTGAAGAGCTTCAGAAAACTTTGTTGCAACACCTCTTCCCCTTCCACTATCAGTTCGATATTTATCTCATCCACTCCTGATGTTTAACCCTTCTTCATTTTTTGCCAAAGTCTTATCAAACTCTTCTCTTATGATTTCCTCGAAATCATTTTCTTGCTCCTCCCTTCCTGAATTTCTCTCTCTCCCTCTCCATCACCCTCTCCAACGTTTAGAAATTCTTCAAAATATTCGGCACACCTTGTATCTATTTCCTCCTTCTCTGTAACCACATTTCCCTCTCTGTCTTTGATGTGAATTGCTTTGGCTTGCCTATTCGATGTGATTTTACCAGTCCAAACAGTAAACCCCTTCCGTCTCCCAGATCCTCAATTAGTCTACCTTACAGCTCTTCCTATATTTCTCCCTTATATTATCACAATTTCATGCTCTTATATATTAATTTTTACTTTCAACAGTTCTTCGTAACCAACTCCTTAACATTTAGGTTTTGTTCTTTACAGCAACTCTAACATTTTCTGTCCACCATCGTGTGTGTTTCTTTCTATTTCCTCCAACCCATTCCATTCCCTGTATCTCCTCCTCTTCCTTTTTAATTAACTCATTCAAACTTTTCCAATTTACTCTCTCCTCTTCCGTTCGACTCTCCAGTTTCTTCGTTAGTTTAGTCTGATAGTCAATCTTTTTCTAATCTTGCAATTCATTAGTTTTAATTACTCTTCTTTAATGCTCTGTGGTGGTTTTATCTTCTTGACTTTCAGATCTGCTACTAGTAGTCTTTGGTCAGCATCCAAGCTCACGCACGGAATTACCTTTACATTAATTATTATTATCTTGTCAGAACTTGTGATGCAATCTATTATTGATTTTTATCAAACTGACCAGTCTGTTGACTACACCTATATCTTGTAAATTTATGTTCTTCCCTACGATAGTAAATCCCTTCATTTTCTTCAAACCATTTCTAACACAAAAATCAATCAGTTTCTCTCTGGCTTTTTTGGTATCTTCACCAAAAGGTCTTAGAGTGTTCTCTATTCCTTCTCGCTCTCTCCCTACCCTTCCATTAAAATCTCCTATAAACAAGCTTGTCTCCTCCACCGCATTACTGTCCTCCTCCTCTAGTACGTTAAAGAATTGTCAATTTTCCTCCTCACTACAAACTTGATGAGCCGCATACACCTGATAAATTTGGCACTTTATTTCTCACATTCAGAGCGCAGTTCATAAATCTCACGTTTACCATCCGAAAGTTTTGAATGTATTGCGTCAGTGTTGGTCCTGCTATGATGGTAACTCCGTCTTTTCTTCCTTTCTTTTCTGTTTCGCAGTATATCAGCATGTATCCTACCCCTATATCTCTTTCTCCATCCCTAACCCCAATGTCTTGTCTCAGCCATCCCCAAGACATCTATCCGTCTGTCTCTCATAGCTATTTTTACCTCTTCTCTTAATCTCGATATATTGCGATGTTTATTGCTGCCAATCTAATTTTGTGAGTTTTCATATCCATATTTTATTTTCGCTTCCGAGTCCGTTTTCCAAAGTTCCGGCCATGTTTCTAGGCTGATTGTAAACTTTCTCGAGCGAAGATTGTTTTACACCACTGGTATGCTAATCCTGTTGCCGCAATCCTTCTCTTTTATCCGGGCTTGGGACCGGCAAATATATATATATCTTCTTTTATCGGGTTGGAACCGGATATATAATATTTATATTATAGTTATTATATATATATATATATATATATATATATATATAATAATATATATATATATATATATAATATATATATATATATTATATAATATAAATATATATATATATATATATATATAATATATAATATATAATATATATATAATATATTTATATATATATAATTATATATATATATATATATATATGATATATATATATATATAGTATATAATTATATATATATATATATATATACAGTTGTCACCACCACTCACTGGTAGAGCCCTATTCAAGGAGGGGATATTGTACACCACAAAAATTCACCAACTAACGTAAATTACGCAGATGAGCACAGACACAGGCCTTAAAGTGAGGAAGATTAAATTCAGTAATAAACAGAGAAGATGAAAGAGTGGCAGGAAGAAGAGAGGAAGCACCGCAGTGAACTAGCCTTGAATTACCAATGTCAACACAAAATTTATGCGCAGACACAGCACCCCTTGTGCTACGGAGACGTCGTTAATGTGGTGGAACGCGCGATGATGAGTTCCTCGAGACCTGCCTGCCAGTACCTATGGAAAAGAGATGATAAAGCACCAACATCGCGCAGCAAAGATAGAGGGACAAGTGAACTGGAAAGTACAGAATAGTTTATAAACCTTTTGCCCTTTGACTCGACCCTTTCCAAAAGCAAGGGTGAAACCAGAGCCCCCAGATATGAGAGCATACTCCATACAATGGCGGATGATGCCCTTGTATAAGCTGGAGTAACTGAGAAGAAGAAAAAAAGTCTCACACTCTCAACAGAAATTCCCAGTTTTCTTTGAGGCCGCCCAGTAACCGTTTTTGTTTTAATGATATAAATGAATATTTTTTTATTTATTTAGCCACAGATGTTTATATTGTCAACAGGAGAGACGAGCAGAAACCGTCGAAAGAGATAGGAAAGTTTAGAAGGTGTCTTAGAGAGGAGATTTGTAGAAGTTGGTTTTAAAGAATTGAATTTCACAAGGTTGAGGACGACCCCACCCGGAAATTCTATTCAGATCAGCGAGAATAGAATCGTAAAGATTAAGACGAGAGGCAATTCTAGAAGAAAGATGGGGATCAGAAATTGAAATAAAGTGTTGAAGAATGAAAGGGGTCGAGTTCATCTACAATGATGTGGATAGAGTTAGATTTGCAGGTTGAGATATTAATGAAAAAGTGAAATAAAGTAGAGATAGAGATAAACAGAACCCTGAGAACTCACCCTATTGACATAAAAAAGAATACAGAAGTCAACCCCATTTTCAAAAGACAGCCGAATTGAGAGATGTGAAAGAAGGCTAAACATAACAAACAAAGAGAAGGAGAAACAAAGGAGGGAAGCTTGGAGAGCAGTGAGGCGCATGCCATACCCTGTCAAATGCTTTGGATATGTCAAGCGCAACAAGCAAGTCTCCCCGTAGTTCCTGAGGGCGGAAAACCATAAATCAGTTAGTAGGAAGTATTTTCGCCAGTAGACCTCGAAGGAGCCGAAAGCACGTTACTAGCGAAACGGAAAGAAGTGAATGATATTCCAGATGATTTTAAGAAATGGAAAGATTAAGAGCAGAGTTTCAAAGTTCTTAGATAGAATTACAAGTGAGAGCGTTAGGGCGAGAGTTTAGAAACAAAGAGCGCTTCCTGTTTTCGCGAATAGTTTACATGTGCGTGGCTCCAGCACTGGTGCGAGAAGTGTTAGTATAGGACATAGAGAATATAGATTGAACGAGGGACGGGTCAGCACGAAGCAATTCTTCAAAGACTCGGGGAAGAACGCCAATCGAAGCCACCCGCCTCTTTAACTTCATAGATTCAGAGAACCAATGCACACGATCAAATGTAAATCACAGGCAAAAGGGCATTAGGGACCACCTGAGGGGAGAAGAGGAGAGGAGAGGAGAGAGAAATCGTTCAGGATTGAGTTGGAGGAAAATAGGAGGCCGAGAAGATATGGCCTTTTTCAGGTGGAGAATTAGCAACAGAAGCATCAGAAGATCGAATAAAGAGGAGGAAAGGCAGATTTGCAAAGTTGATGAGAAATGTTTTGCACGAGGGCCAGAAAGAATTTGTCATTAGGAGAATCAAGGAGGTTGGACACTTTCTTTTGATGAAAAACCCGCTGTTTCCCGTCAAAGAGAATCCCGCAACGATTTCTAGCTAATTGAAAATTAGCAAGAATGAGAACGAGAATTTTTCCACTCACGATACGCACTGTCTCTAGCTGAATGGCCAGAGAACAACACGATCGAAACCGGGAATATATATATATACTATATATATATTAAATTATATATTATAATATATAATATTTTATATACTATATATAAATATATATTATATATAATAGTACTATATATATATATATATATATATATATATATATATAATTATTATATATATTAGTATATATATAAATAATAAATATATATATATCATATATATATATATATATATTATATATATATATATATATATATATATATATATATCGGTTATAATTAAATATATAATATAATGATATATATATATATATAGTTATATATATATTTATATATTCTTAATATATATTATATATATAATATATATAGATATATAATATTCCCAAAGGCATTCACCTCCAACCGAAGCAGTACCATTCCATTAAGAATAAGCGAACCAAAAGAAACAACGACTGAAAGCTCGACCAGTTCTTCAGCAACTTGGGGGGGGACTAAGGTTGGGGGAGCAAAATAGTTTTTTCGCTAGAAAGTTGAGATTTTCTGCGGAGACAGACAAGAGAATAAGAGCAGACTAAGGAAAGAGGATGATAGGATTAACCCGAGGTGGAGACAAAGGACATGACCAAAATAAAAAAGTTTTTAGAAGCTTAAGATAAGTTTAGTGTGTTGATTTTTTCTCCCAAGACTATCAGGATCGAGTTAGGAATGGCGACATTTCTTGATCTATGGTGTTTCTATTGATAAAGAGAATTGGTATGCATGTTGTTTCAGCCTTAAAACTAAAGGAAAATATTAAAGGAAAAAGCTTCAAATCTAGTAGTTAATAGTAAAGCACACCAAAACGATAAATTCAGGTAAAGAATTTGTATTAGCTTTTTAGTTAAGAATTCAAGGAATTACTATAGGGAAATAGTTAACCAGACGTCGAGTAGATAAATAAGAGGGAAACAAATAAAGTTCTACAGTCATATATTGGCGAGAACGTTCTACTGCCATTTGGCTGAATATTCTAGTAACTAAAAGATTGAGAACACTAGAACAGACGACCTGTTTGTAACAAGCGCAGATCAAGCCACCTCTTGAGATGAACAATAAAGGATAAAGTCTAATACATGGAGCGGAACAGAGTAGTTATTATTATCTGTGCGCATAAATAATTGAGTTTTGGTTAAGAACATCAACAACTGTAAAGAAGATAGAAGTTTGTTCAATAATTTGGAAATTAATATGGTGTGGTGGTTAGTTGCCAAAAAAATTAAATTAATAAAGAACTAAGACCGCTATACATCCAGAGCTTGCCGCCTGAATCCTAGTAACACCATCTCAAGTCGCCAACCCAAAAGCAATGATTGGTGGGTAGGAGAGAACAAAAATTCTCTCTATTATATATATATATATATATATATATATTATATATTATTATAATATATATATATATAAAATATATATATACTATATTATATATATTATATAGTATATATATATATAGTATAAATATAATAATATATATATTATATATACTATTATTATATATATATATCGGATGCGGCGGTTCCGGGTGCGGATGCCGGTGCGGACGATCTGGTGCGCAGACGCCAGGTATCATTGCTGCCTGTTGGTGTTGTCTCCTTGACTCGGTCGCCCGGTTGCGGGTTAGTGAGCAGCCATGCCCACCTTACAGATGGACGCGGTAAGGGGTTGTGGTTGCCGATGCTGCGCACCGTGCACGTCATCCTCCCGGGCTGGAGGTGTCGTGCCGGAAAAAATCAGGAGAGTTGGCACCAACATGAATATATACTATACTTATATATTATAATATAATAACATATATATATATATATGATTATAATATATCATTCTGTAATATACTATAGTCATATACGATACTATATATATTTATTACTGTATTAAATGAATATATTACGCATATATTATTACTCCCTTATATGTTTAGATATAAGTATATCGGACTAAACTATCACGACTTGTGAACTATACTACTATATATTTCATTACTAGTATTGTCTGTGTGTGTGTAGTTCGTGACAGTTGTTGTTTGTGTGTTGATTAAAAGTTACTTAACAGCTTCCCATCACGGTGAATACTGCAATACTTTGCTAAAGTGGTAAGTGCATGTATAAAACTAAAAGTTTAATGTAAAATGAAATTACAAATTTTAGGGGCGAAATGAAAACGTATTTACAGCAGAATAACATAGAAAATTGTTAGTTGTGTGTTTTTGGATCGCTTAGTTCTTACGCGCGGCGACAATTGCTTAATTGAATTAATGTATTTAAGTTAGATTTGAGTGCCTCCTTGTGGCAGTAAAACGGTAAAAGAAAAAATGAAGAAAATAACTTTCTTTTAAGGGTTAAAAACTTTTTTATACGCAAATGAAATTTTTTTCTAGGGTGAGGCCTGACCTGACCATAACCTAACCTAACCTCATTTCACCTCTAGGATATAGGGAAAAAAAATTCATTTCGCCCATAGAACATGGTATTTATGTATTCATATGGGTTCCCTGCAAAAAAAAATTTTATCCGACCTCCCGTTTCGCCATGTGGCCGTTAAAGTAACTTTGTCCATATATATAAAAGTTATACATATATATATCTTATATATCAATAAAGTCCCACATACTCTAGTATATATAGTATCATATGACATTGACTTACACATATAGTAATATAAGTAAGCTTGACTTATATATATATATATAGTAGATATATATATATATATAATATATAGTATACTATATATATATATATATATATATATATATATATATATAACCTATATGGCTTAATTCAATCTTTCGTCTGAGTGTAATCGATATATTTGAAATTCATCGATTATATCGATAAATCAAATATATTTGAAATCACGATATAGTATCCAATAAATTCAATAGCGACCATCTTTATTTGCAGTTCCTTCTATACTGATATAGTGAAGGATGTGATTGTTCTTCCTAAGTAAAACTGAATCTTTATAAGGACCTGTTTGACATGGATTTCAATGATTAATCGAACTATTACAACGTTATTTGACAGGATTTTAAATTGAATTTAAAAGTAAAGATTTCCCATAAATGTCAATAATTCCTTAAACTTAAACTTCGTTGATAAAGAAACCGGTGCTCTTACTAAGACGATTGAAATCAGAGGTGTTAGGTAAATAATATTTCAAAATTCGTAACGAATATCCATATACCTTAAATGTCTGTTATATTTTACAAATTATTAAATTTTTGGTTTTAAATCATATATATATATATTATATATATCATATATATATATATATAGTATATATATAATAATATAGTAATATATATACTATAATATAATTATATACAAATATAATATACTATATATATATTATATATTGGATAATGAGTGTCTTTAGTGGACACATGTAACTAGAGAACGGCAGCACATACAGTAAAAAGAA
>JABUQX010089031.1:30000-52500 GCA_015478945.1 Trachelipus rathkii | reverse complement strand
AAAATTGAACAGGAGAGATAACATACAAAAACTCAAAAACAAATATCCTACAAGACAAAGATAATCCTACGCCACAATTGCAGCTGCTCCCACCCTTCGCGTGTTAACCCAACGACACAACTCCATTCCAGTAGAGTTCTACCCCGGAATTCTGGATAATCCCATGCAGTTACGGCATTCTGCCCGCCTGCACTGCCTATATTACCGACTATTCAAATTGTTTAAAAGCAGCCCTCGATCCAATTTCCAGCCCAAGATACCGTCAACAACCTCACCGCTAGTATTAATTTTTAGACAACCAGCAACGAAATTAAGTTTGCTCACCCACCGCAAGACTTGGAAAGCATTTCCTGCCAGGAAACTCTGCCCCTACCCTCCTGATGAATTCGCCAAACCCACGTAAGAGACTTCGGTCTATGTTCCCTACCCATCTCCCGCCACTGTTCTTACTCCTGAAACGGATGTACCTGAGCAGAGAAAAAATATTTAGCACAAAACCAAGGAGTATTCCCTAACATATAAAACATCTGAATTCCTAAAGAAAAACACACCAACCCCCGCTGTAAAAAATGCAACTTAGAAGAGACCTCGCTGTAGGTCTATTTCCAAGACATGCATCGACATCAATAGATTGTGCCCATTTGACCACAGATGTCAAACAACCCACCAACCAACCCTCTTATAGCTTACAGAATTATTCCAGCTTTTCGGAATCTTCCCCAACGTTTCTTCCGAGTTCCCTAAAAAAACTCGCTAAATGATTCTATACCCTACCGGATGAAATGGATTACAGTTCCCAAACGGAGCTTGATGTGAATATCCACTCTCCTTCTAACGTTTCCTGTGCTTCTGAGAAAGGTGTATGGAAAACCGTTCAAAGCAAACACTCCAAGCGTTCTTATGTAGTCGGCGTCATGAAAGTTGACCCAGATGTCTCCAATTCTAACTCAGATTGTCCAGTTTTCCAAAATCAGCCACCTGATGGCCCACTGACAAAGTCTCCAGCATTAGGCTTTCATACTTCACAGAACCTCTGAGAATAACCGAGTATTCCCTCAACTTCTCAATCAGAGATTGCTTTCCCTGCTAACCCAATGGAGCCTATATTGGATCTCAATATCACAATTCTACGCCTTCACAAAAGGTGACCCTTTTCCGGTGACACCTTCCTACACCGTTTCCATGGAAACAGCCCCATACTCTCTACCCATTTCTGAATTGCCTTGCTTGGTAGATACTGACATCGCTCCCACTCCTAAATATGAGCATTCTGGTTACCCTTCCAATGACCAATAAATCCACAAAATAACATGGACTTGGTCGAACTCAATTTCGTCTTCGTGGCAAAGTCCCTCCACAAAACACCACTGAAAACTCGCATCCAAACCCTGTCGTACAACCAGAATCTGTTGTACGACTATTCCTTACCACCAGGATTTTTTTTCTCGTCATCAACCACGCCTCAACTTGTTCACCCCATCTGATTCCTCTTCCAACGTTTCCCTGAATCACATAGAGACAATTGTCTCAAGAAAACTATCCTCATAGTACTCGTGGCAACACAGTATGGCCAAATTCCTTCAACGGAATTGTCGTGGCTAATATTCTAATTTTGAAGAACTCGTTCAATTAATAAATATATGTACATTAAAGTGCGTATGTTTTCAGGAACTTCAACTACGTTATCGTGACTTTATCTACCGTTGGAATACAAGCCGCCGCTAACATCTATAGAATGAGGTGACAATGATAGGGAAGGGGGCGCAGGAATTCTCATTCATAAGTCTGTACTCTGCACCCTATTCTCCGGTTTCTTTTCGAATTAGTCTTAATGCAGTGGTAGAACGAGTCCATATATCTACCGATTTCCCAGTCTGTTGGATCTACTTAGCTTCCAGTAGCGAGTTTACTAAGACCTACCTTTTCAAGCATCTCCCCCACTCTGGTTGTCATATTATTAAATTTCAATCTTCATCACCCCAATGGGATGACTTCGTACTTCGCCTAAAACTAAGATAATTTTCCACCTCTGAGCCCTTTTTCCCAGTGATGTCTTAACACTGGACTCCCTATCTATGAACGTGTAGAAACACACACCTCTACCTGTATAGATATTTCATTTCAATCCCATTCTCTTATGGATCGCTTTATATGTCCAGTTTCGATTATTTGTATGGCAGCGACCATTACCAGATAGCCTTTCACGAACTCTCACTGAGCTCAATGTTTGAACCCCATTCCCGCTGGCGTTCTGGTCGAGATGGATGGGTCCTTTTTTTTATCAGATCACAGCTATTCCACCATCTCTCTTCGATGAGCGGTTTCCGACCAAAAACAAGGCCTTTAACTTCTTCGAGTAAGTTATGATCACTGCAGTAGAAACTTGCATCTAGCGATTTTCATCATGTAGACATTCGGCAACCCCTTGGTGGTCCAAAGAGGTTCACAAGCTAACCGGGAGAAGAAAAACTCTACAGGCAATATAAATGCACCCGCACCACCCCAAACATGATTATTTTAAAGCGAGAACGCGAAAACAGTACTTTCTTACTTGTACTTCGACTGTCAAATCCACAACTCGCCTTTCTTCGATGTCGAAAAATGTTCAGAAAATATCTCACCGCTCCAACAGCTCTCTACCCACAGTCCTCCGTTTTGGGCCTGATATAACCGACGCTATCTCTGCTCTAGCAGCTGTTGCAGTTGCATTAGACTATAGCTTTGCTAACCACTCTTGCTCTTTCCCCTATTATGAAGCCATTCAAAAATTAAAAAATAACACTACCGCCAGACCTTTCAGCAGTGAAAGGGGAAGATCATACCTATAACCGTCTTTTTACACTTACAGAGTATCAAACTGTACTGGCAAATAGCAAAGACGGTGCCCCTGACCCAGACATCATCTCGTATATAATGCTCCGTCACATTCACCCATTTGTGCCTGAGTTCCTGCTCAATCGCTATAATATGATCTGTATCAAATCTCCTTTCCCTTCTGTTTGGAGAAAAATTTGTAATCCTTATTTCTAAACCTGAGAAAGATCCGAAGTTGGAGGACAACCAAAGACCAATTTCGCTGACCTGTCATCCTGCAAAATAATGGAGAAAATGTTTGCAAACCGCCTTTCCCCTATTTTGGAGCGTCGAAGGGCTTTTTCAATATTCCAGTTTGGCTTCCGCAAAAATCACTCGACCACGGATCCCTTGTTTAGATTGGATCAAAACATTCGGGAAGCTTTCTCAACTGGCTAGATGATTCTTGGTTTGTTTGTTTTTTTAACATCGGAAAAGCATATGACACAACGTGGTGAACTGAGATTCTCCTTAAACTCCACACGCACGGGTTCCGAGGACAACTTCCTCTCTTTATACAACTCCTTCTGTCAGACAGATCCATCCAGTACTGTGCTCTTCTGTTCTATCACGCTATTTTACTCTGAATGAAAGTGTTCCGCATGGCACTGCCTTTAGTGTATTATTATTTGCTCTCTGATTCAATGACGTCGTTGCTTTCATCCCAGCAACAGTCAAGTTTTCCCTGTATGTTGATGGCGTGGCATTATAGGTTGCCGTTGCCATGCTGCCATTTCTTGAACGTCAAATCCAACTAGCAATTAGTAGCATTTCACAAGATGGCAACTTCCATGGCTTCCATTTATCATTCGCCAAAACTTTATCAGAAGTATTTCTGAAAATAGAGAATCGAAGAACTTGCCACCTTGCTCTCGTAAGCCTTACCTTATATGGTTCACCCATTCTTGTAACTTTACAGGTCAGATTTCTAGGCCTCATTCTGGATGACCACCTGACATACGCAAGACACAATAAACACCTGAAAACGACTTGTCATCGTGCGTTTGACCTATTACGTCATCTCACATCAAAAATTTTTGGGGCGCTGATCGCTAGTTCATTTAACTACTCCTCTACATCTCCCTAATCCGATCGAAGTTGGACTAAGGCTGCGCTGTATATAGTCAGACCTATCCAACTCTAATACCCCATTTAAATTGAGGCGTTCCATATCTCCACAGGACCTTTCCGATCATCCCCCATGGAGTGAGCCTCCAAGTTGAAGCCGATGTGATGCCGCTCTCTCTGCGGATTTAATATATCACGTACATAACTTATCTTCGTTTTCAAACCTTAATACCAGAATTCTCCTTAACGTTCATTCTGCGAGAGATACTTCAGAATACTCCTTACTAGCTATTTGCAAACACAATCTGTAACATTCTTAACTTCCTTAACATCTCTTTGCAAAAGATGCTGCCGTTTTCTTATGATGAAGGGTATACGCCTTGGCATTTCCCTGCTCCCACCATTTGCTTGGTCCTAACCTCTCTCTCTCTCTCTCTCTCTCTCTCTCTCTCTCTCTCTCTCTCCTCTCTCTCTCTCTCTCTCCTTTCTCTCTCTCTCTCTCTCTCTTCTCTCTCTCTCTCTCTCTCTCTCTCTCTCTCTCTCTCTCTCTCTCTTCAGCCACTCCGCTGCCCTGCTAAAGGCATTATTCTTATATCACTCTGCAGTTCAATGAGATTAACTTCAGTGTTTATTGTCGGCTCTAAAATAGGAGACGGTGTGGGGCGTGGGTGTGTCAGCTATTTTTCCAGACCACAACCTCTCCCATTCCCTCCCCCTCAAGCTTCATTTTTACTGCATAATTATTAGCTATAATGATTGCCTTTTCCTGAATTTTATTCCTTAACCAAGACCATCCTTATGTCATTTATTCGGACTCGCTAAGAATTCTTCAGGTGCTTAAAGCCCCTTACTCTAAAATCACAATGGTATCCGCTATGCAACAATATCTCCGACTGCTCCACTCTCGCAAGAAACAAATTACACCCCCCTCTCACTTTGGGGTGACTGGCAATGAAATGACTGACAGAGAGTCCAGAATGGCCATTTCCTCTTTCCGTAGCTGTTCTAAGTAACTCCCGGAAGCCATTCGACAAGGTCACCTTCCATCAACTCATTATTATCTTGCTCTCCGAATACTCTTCAAGTCTTACAGGCAGGAGTGCTAAGCGGTTGATCAGAGAGGGGAAAAGCTTAGAAAAATAAATCCGAACATTGGTGAATGGTCTTCCTCTCACCAACGAAATCGCTTGCAGGAGTTGATTATCACACCCCTTCACATTGGTCACACCACTATCACGCACACAGCCATTACATGTCACGGATTTCTCTTCCCGTCTGCAATCTGATTGATTGTCCTCGATTGGACTCTATTCGAACTTGCCCTTTTCCTAAATTATGGTCATGTCTTGCCTTAATCGACCCACTTCAATAATAGCTTAACTTTTTCATACCTTCTGAAACTGAATATTCTGTATGTATATTTTTTTTACTTATATTAATAAAATAATTAATAAAAAAAACTGTCTTTACCCATGAAGGTCATGGCCTTCTAGGAAAACCACGACCTGTCAGTGGAACCCATCGAGAAAGGTCCTTGGGTTACACTGGCCTAACGACTAAATCCGCTGGCCAGGCCTATCGCGGATGCCGGAAAGTTTTCTCATTAGTAGCAAAGCTCACTTCCAATGTACTCATTAGAGTCTGAGTTGGATGAAGCTAGAGTTAATAGAGAATCAGCTCACATTCTCTCACTCCACCCAGTCTCGAACCTGGGCCCTCTAGCTTGCTAGGCAAGTGCTCTACCTCTGAGCTAGGAGCGCTATAATAATTAATAAAATAACTAAATATTATATATAATATCTAAATATTCTTCTTAGAAATTTACCAAAAGCGTTACGTCAGGACCCACCCATAGTGATGGATTTCCAACCTGTCATGGCCGCTTCTCTGGGGGCAGTGGTGGGTCCTGTACATATACTACTAATAATATATACTTCTGTATATTAACATATTTATTTGTTCAGTAAATAAATATGTCTATCAATTCTCCACCAGCATACAAAATACACAGTTAAAAATATAAATTTTCTTTCTTAGAACCTTTTTGAATTGCATCGCTTATTATTTTAGTGATGAAGTTAGTTTATTAAGCTTTGTAATTAAAATTAAGCCTTTCTCTGTTCTTTTAAAAGGAACACACACTAAAGAAGAAATTAAAAAGAAACTGAAAGCCTTCACAGTATATTATTAAAAACAAAGACTACAGTTGTTGCAACTATTGATGACCGAAAAGTCGTTAAGAGCTTGCAAGTCTTCGTTTTAAAAAAGTCACTTATGTCTATATTAGCTGTTCAAACGTGGAAAGGAAACTGACATTAATAAGGTATATTTTAACAACCGTTGAAAATGTTTCGCTACATACTTAAAGAACCAGGTGAATTAAACCACTGATGTTGCAGAAAACTGATTTTTTTTACCATCTCACCAACTATAGTGTTCATAGAAGAAGATTTAAATAGTAGGTTTATTTTAAAAATACCAATAATTATAACATTATGATAAACAGTATTAATAAGAACATGTCAGGGAGCATGATTTTTAAAAGAGGGTGCATTTCTGACGAAAAAAAAGAGAAACTTCATATCTCAGTATATATATAAAAAACTTTAGGATGAAACCTAAATATGGGGGGAGTTTGTGGGGTGAGTGCTTGTGTTGAGAGAGAAGGAAGGAAGATAAGTAAAGAGTGGTGATAATTACGCTATAATGGTCATGAGGTAATTTATATATTAGAGCGACATTAATTGAATTTAAGGAAGAAAGTTTGTAATTATTCCATTTTCTTCTGTATTTCTAAAAATTCGTTCATCCTATCTCCATAAAATAATTTATAAGTTTATGTAATTACTAAGTTAATAAAAGATGTCATTAAACAAACATATTAATTTCATCAGTACTATTCTAAAATTCTTTGTTTAACAGATTAATTGGTTTTGATACCAGTCAATAGAACAGAACTCCTTTATTATGTTCGTTGTGGTCGGAGGCTGGTAGCCTAAGAGCCGATATAATCAGGTTGGGAGAGGAGGATGTGGAGCCAGGATAATTTACAATGCTTCGTAAGTCGGTTAGCTCGGGTATAATTATCTAAAAATGCTTGGAGTCGGAGCCGGAAAAAATTTTCCGGCTCCGCAGCACTTATAAAACACTTTCGTTGCAAACGATAACAATTGAAGTTTTAAAATAAAAATCTTATTATTATTATTTATTTATTAAATCTTTTGTGTTAGTTCTATGTCTTAGAAGATGGAAGATTTTATTTTGGTGTATATGACAAATGATAAAAGTATCTCTCATTTAAATGATAATAAAATTATATAAGGTTAACACCATAATAATAAGGTTTGGTTGAACACAACGTATACTATATATTCTTTAGATTTTTATTATGACTATTTGTTTCATTTTTTATTTATTCATCACTATACTATATATATATATATATATATTATATATAATATTTATTTTATATTTATTATATTTATATTATATTATTATATTATTATATTTATTTATTATTATATATTATATATATATATATATGATTATACTACTTATAATATATTATAGTATATAATATATTATAATCGAATATAAATTCACTGTTGATGTTAAGAACATAATATAATTTTCTTTTGGCATTTCTGGATTATCGTATATATTGCAAGGTATAACAACCATTTTCTACACCAGTGCTTCAAGTAAAATCTACTTTTAACTGGATTTGACGACAATTATTTTCTATTCTTCATTCCTCATTATTTTTTTAAATTATCAAACTTAATTAAAAACCTCTTTTTTGACAGGGGATACAAATTTCGTCATCTTATGTTAAATTTTAGCAAAAAACACTAGAGAACGTGTGGATTGTAGACCGAAAAACATTATATCTGAAGAAATGGGTTCCCAGAATTTTGATTATGACATACAACTTATTCGAAAATTAACTAATTACAGCAAAATTAAAGACAAATCTAAGACTATATATAAGCATGCTCCTACGGAATATTTATGTATAGAGGTTTGCGCTTTATTCTGGAGGAGAAAGAGTTACGAAATTCGTCGTAAGGTTATTTTTGACTGTTTAGTTATAAAATATTAATATAACGCTGCTATGTTTTAAATATTTTATAATTAAGATTTTTATTTTTCGCACGTCAAAATAAAATTGGGAATAAATTTTGTATTTCCACAAGCCATAAACTCCGAGTGGTGCCGTGTGTAGTGCGCATACAGTAAAATATATCATATACAATTTGCGGATGACATGCGAATGCCACCATACATAGGAAAGACATACGAAGCCTATTCACATCACGTAATTGCTGAGCACAGAAAGTAATTCATTTAGAACATGCTGAGACCGGATGTTAGGCGAGTGCGAGGTCCGTCCGCGTAATTTCAGTTTTTTTTCTATTTTATATATTGTTTTTCCTTATTCTTCTCTAGGAAGTTGTTCCATCTTATTTATACATGGAATACCAAATTATGGAATACTGCCACGACAAAACTGAGAGGAACTACGCATCTATCAGTATAATGTTAAGAATCCTTAGATATATTTGGACATCATTAACAACGAACCTTAATAAAATCTAAAATTTTAAGCAATCTTTTTTAATATTGCTTCTTTGATAATATATATAGGTTGTTTTTTCCTCTTAACTGAAGTGCAGATTTTGTCTTAAATCTCAGAACTCCTTTCACTACATATATTCGCAATTTTAACTTATTATATGACTTCTATTTATATTTACTTGTGATGAGGGGGGGTTGAGGTTGGTAAAGTGTAGTTGGGAGTGGAGGGTGTTGTGTGAGGATGTAGGTGTGTAGGATGGTTATTTTTTCTTTGTTATAATATTTTATCAATCTATCATTCGTTAAAGCCTTAAATTGGGAAGAAGTAATTCTTACCCGAAGACCTAGTCGCTAATAAAATTTTTTTAAAAAATGTTTGAAATTAGGTTTTTGGTAATACTCGCTATTATATATACATACTTATTTATTATTTATATATATATACTATACTATATACTATAATACTATATATATATATATAAATATATAAATATATATATATATATTATATTATATATATATTATATATAATACTAATATATATAAATTGAATTTATTTTTTTGTTTGTATTTTGTTTGTTTTTGTTTGTTGTTGTGTTGTTTGGGTGTTAGTATGTAAGGGTGTGTGGTGGTGTGTGTGTGTGGGTGGGGGTGGTGGTGGGTGGGTGGGTGGGCGTTGCCGTGGGGTTTTTGGTTCTTTCCTCCTTTTGGTTTCGTATAATTAGTGCTTCGATTTCCTCCTTCCTGGAGCTTTTTCTTCGGTTCCTCTCTCAGACCCCTTCTTTTATTCTTATTTCATCAGGGTACTCTCTCTCATCTTATGCATTATTAGTCCTATTATACCGCTCTTCACAATCACCCTTACCCCTCACCTCCCCCATCTCCTAAAATCATCTATATTAATTCCATAAATGTGCACAACAATATGACACCACAACTATACTATACTCATCTATCACCTATCTTATATACTTATCTCATATATTCACCTTACTAATATACTATATTATACCTATATACTATATATACACTATATCATAACATATACTATAATTTCCATTTATACCTACCTTATATATATATGAGTGAGTTAGTATGATATATATATATATACTAATACTTATTTTTTCTTCTTTTCCCTTTTTCACTATAATCTCTGGGAGGGCCAGATTTTAGGATATGTTTATATAATTAAATTCAATAAGAAAATAAATATATGTACCAAATATTCCTATATTTATTTATCTTACCAGTCGGGAGCAAAGACCGCCGAACAAAACGGAAAAAAAAAACCATCTTACATCATGTGATGATAGCCGGTCGGGTGGCGATGTCTTCTCTCCTGTTCGGTACATTCCGCTTTGGAATCGGTCGATGTGACTGAAGTCAATCCGCGCAGACAGGCTCAGGGAGCAGGAGAATACAAAGTGTTCTAGTGAGCCCTCGCGTAATGATTTCGCAACGGGTTGTGTTCTTGGAATTTGGTTTTCTTCTCCATTCTATAGGGTGGACTTGTCAACCTCCATAAGCCCTATTGTGTCTAGTCTAAAATTTGTTGTTCAGAGAAGTAGTGTTGTAATTTGAATTGTAGGTAGACGTTGGTAAAGCGTTTTCGAGTGTGTGTTGAACTAAATAGGATGATGATGGTTAGTGTGTACGATGAGTGGATTTGTTCGCAGGTGTGGGATATGTGATGTTAGTGATCGTTGTTGGGTGGAGATTAAAAAAATTCTAAAATAATAGTTTTAATATGGCTAGTATGTTATTGTTTAGCATGAATTTTTTTTTAATGTATGTTATTGTTGTTTTCTTCCACTAATTTATTTTAATATTGAGGAGAGGGGGGGGAGGGATAATCGATATAAATATTCAAAATATGTATAAAAGTTTTGTATCTTGATTTCAATAATAGGTATTATTTTTAAAAAATTGTAGATAAAGAAGTCTTATTACGAGCTTTCACTAAGCAGATCACAACGAAAGATAATGATATCGCCTTATTTCAATAAAAGTACTGACGTATTCCTGGAGCTTTTGCAATGGTAAGATTTCTAAACCTGATCCTTCTCCTTCAAGAGTCTTACCTCTCAAGAATCCTTGTAATCGCAAACGCGAAAAATAAAACAAAAAACATAAACAAATAAATAAAAAAAAAAAATATAAAAATATTAATAAAAGATCAAAAAATAAATTGTTATCAATAATAAAGTTAACAACCCAATAAAAAACCGAAAAATAAACCAATGTCTTTCACAAATAGATTTGAAAAATTCTTAAAGGGTGACTACAACCACAAAAAAAAACAAGAATCCTCTACCCACTTCCTAATAAAAAAACCGCACATATTGATAAATTAAAAATCTAAACACCATAATCAGTATACCTATTCAGATTCAGAAAATATCGAAAACTAACAGATAACTCACACAACGCAAAATCTTAATAAAAATAAAAAAATAAAATATAATTATAAAATATAAAAAAACCGAACCAAAAATCATATAAACTATACCGAAACCTTAAAAGCTCCAACCAACCATACCAACCTCATACAATAAAAAAAAAACAAAAAAAAAACAGATCCACAGCCCAACCAATAAGCCCTACAACCAAACTACACAACACTACCCAAAAAAAAAAAAAAAAAAATTAATCAAAAGATAAAACAAAAAAACAAAAATTGACAAAAAATTAACCAAAGCTAATAATAAAAACAAAATAACCTGAGCAACAAACAGAAACAAACATAAAAAACAAACATCACAAAAAGAAAAAAAAAAAAATAACCAACCAATAAATACTAAAAACAAAAGTAAAAAAAAAAAAAAACAAAAAAAGAACCCAAGAAAAAAAACACATATCTTTAACAAAACTCAAACATCCAAAAACAAATATACCTACAACCAAGACCACCCTACTACATACCCAATACCACACAAAAAAATACATCGCCGCAACATAGAATACATATATAAAACACAAGCAGATAATTATAAAACCACCCACACACCACAGAAAACCAATCACTAGCAACCCTAATCAAAACCACCCTCAACAACCAGAAATAAACACCCTCAACCTGCCAGTCAAACATTCCAAAAAAACAACTATCCCCTATACATTCCTAACAAAACAAATAAACAAAAAAAAAAACTAATACTCTAAACCCCAAAAACCTATATAACTGGCTTAACAAACACAACTAAACCCTAATAAAAAAAGAAAACAGTAAAAAAAAACAAATAAAATACCCAAAAAACACAAAAGCTAAAACTTCAAACAAATTAGATATTTTTGGCGACAAAACACAACGAAAAAGAAAAAACTCAACCAATACAAAATCAACAAATCACACACAACACATCCGCCCCCCCAAAAACCCCTCCAAAATACACCCATACCCCTACAACAATCAACCTCAAAATCCAAACAGGGCACCGGAACCTCCACACCCAAAAAACTGGAAGAACATCATCTACAAAAAGCTACCGTCTTCTCATCTCTCTCTAACACACACACACCTAAAACAACCAGAAACCACCCACCAACAAACGCCACTCACATACCACCAAACAACGCAAACCCCCTCCCCCCGAGCCCAAAAACCAACACCACACAACAACACACAAACGACCAAAACAATACCCACAACAACCAAAAAAACACCCACCCAAAAAACCCAAACAAACCCAGCAAAAAACCCACAAACCATACACAGCTAAACCCAACCTCCAACAGAAATACCCCAACCAAACCCCACAACCACCGAACACAGACCAAGCAAAAGCCAACAAAACACACCGCCTACCAACCTAACCAAACCACAAAACGACAACATCACCGAAACCAAAGGCCAAAACAAAGATAACACGCCAACAACTCAACCAACCAAGACAAATCCATCCAACGATCAAGCCGCAAAACCAAAACAAACCAACCAACAAACACACCCAACCCAACAACCCACCCAACCACTAAACACCCAGCACCACCAAAACACAAACATCAAACAAATAACCACAAGAACAAAATCACTACCAAACCCAAAAACAAAAATACCCCACCCCCACAAACAAACCCTTCTCACAAACGTAAACAAACAACCCTCTACAAACCAAACAAACACTCCACAAAAAAACATCAACCACCCACACAAAACCACAACGACTCAAACCCCCTAACACACACAACTCCCCACAAATCCAGCCACCAAAAACACCTATCTCAACCAAAACCAACCCAAGACCACACAACCCAACAACCAACACCAACAAAAAACAACACAACAGAAGCGCCACATCAAAACACAAAACCACACCAACTCCACACAGCAGCCCACCCAAAAAACGCACTCCCAACAACCCCCCACAATACCACACCCATCTCCGCCCGTGCCCAACCCCACGAACTAACACCAAACCGTAGCCATAACAGACTGCAACCCTAGCCCAAAAAAAACACACCCACAACCCAACCCTCTAAACCAATCACAACCCTACTCAACACACACCCACCCACAGACCCCAAACTAACAACTACTCCACACCCAAAACTAACCAACCCAACCAGAAAGCCCCAACCCCCCAAGCGCAACTCAACCCCACCACCCGAAGAAACTGCACCAAAACAACCTACCCCACCAACACAAAAACCCAAAACCTTGCTCTTTCCTAACCTCACACCCCACCGCCCACAAACATCCCAACCTAAACACCACATGCTCGTCATCAAATCAGCTCTCACTTCCTCCTCTCCACTCACCCAATACATCCTCCAACAAATCTCACATAACCCAATCTCTGCCCCACTAGCCTTCACAACCAGATCAAGCAAAAACCTCCCTCCTAACAATACATAAAAACTTCCTTAAAATTATGTACACATCGTCAAAAAAAAATAAAATAAACAAAGACATTTTACCTCATTCCTCTCTCTCTCAACTTCTCATCCCACACTGCAATAAATAATAAATACAATCCAAAAAACAAAAAATCACTCCAAATCACAAATTGGGAGTGATTACATACTATCAACCCAGTAAAAACAACAACAAAAAAAAAAAACCGAAATACCAATCATATTTCATACCTTCAGATAACAAAACACAAATACAACACCCAAAAACCACCCTAAAACTGCCACCAAAAATCCTCTCTAAAACCTCACCAAATACACACATCAACCCCCCAAAAAAGTACAAAAACTTCCCTAAAACCACCATCTCTCACTCACACAGCTGCCAACAATCTTAAAACCAACCTCTCACCCACCATCTCCGTTCCTACCTTATCGGCCTCCCAAAAAAAAAAAAATCCAAAACCTCCCCAAAAACCCCACCCCAAACAATCTCCTAAAAGAACAAAACATAAAAACAATAATACCTAAACCTAACTCACATACATCAAACGAAATCTCTACTCTATATCTTATCAATAATCTTCTTACATCATACTCTTGCTCATCTTCTCTCTATCATCTCTCTCTCTCTCACTCTCTCTCTCTCTCATACTCTCTCTCTCTCTCTCTACTCTCTCTCCTCAATCTCCTCTCTTCTCTCTCTCTCTCTCTCTCTCTAACTCTCTCTCCCTCTCTCTCTCTCTCTCTCTTCTCTACTCTCTCATTCTCTCTCTCTCTCTCTCTCCTCTCTTCCTCATCTCATCTCTCTCTCTCTCTCTCTCTACTCTCTCTCTTCTCCTCTCTAACTCTCTCTCTCTCTCTCTCTACTTCGTCTCTCTCTCTCTCTACATCTCTCTCTCTCTCTACTCAAATGAAATCTCTCATCCTCTCTCCTCTCTCTCTCTCTCTCTCTACTCTCTCTCATCTCTCTTCTCTCTCTCTCTTCTCTCTCTTCTCTCTCTCTCTTCTCTTTCTCTTCTCCTCTCTCCTCCTCTCTCTCTCTCTCTCTCTTACTCTCTCTCTCTCTCTCCACATATTATATATAAATATATATATATAATACTATATATATTATATATATATATAAGATATATATATATATATATATATATAATATAATATATAGTATATATATATATATAATAGAATATATATATATATTATTATATATATATATATTATATACTATATAAATATATAATAATATAAAGTACTAGAAAATAATATATACACGCATATTTTTATAGTGATGAATTCATATTTGTTGGAGAGCAATTTGTACATTTTTGAATATATAAATAATGTTACGTTAAATATTTATATTTAATATATTTAGATTCTTTTCTAGAATTGCGTGTTTTCCTCTTCTTTTTTATTGAAGTTTAATATTGCTGTGTACAAGGGTTCAGACCAGTGCCGCTAATTGCCTCCTCTTCAACGCTCATCAGCTCTTTTGTCGTTGACGAGCTTACACTACGTATACTAGTATCCACCCTTACATTTAATACAGGAGCGCTTCTTTGGCTCACAAGCAAAAAAGAAGGAGTAATTTCTGAATCTTGGCCTTTTACATACCTGTACTGCAAATTATTTAAACATTTATTTATACAGGAAATATTTTGTGTTGATGCGATATGAAAGAGAAGAAGAATATATTTTATTTAGTTCTACGGATTTAGTGTATTTGCAATCAGGCGAAAACCATATGACACGATTAACTAGGAAGCACTGTCGGTTAGTTATTTAGTGACTATATCGGATCGCAAATTGGTACGGCGTTTTCTCATGAATTGGAATCCAAAAAAGATAAAAAAAACTATAGTATTGTCAATTAGTGAACTCGTGTGTAAGAATAAATGACAGTGGAGAATTAATTGGTTTAATTATTAATATGGAATCGATGATAGAGGGTGTGTCATTCTCTATTTACTCAATATTAAATATGAAACTAATATGACCTAGCAAAAGAAGATAGAATAAGGTAGGAGTTACAGGTAAGGGTGTTAGGCTGATGGAGAATGGTAGGGTTGAGGGTGCTCTGCATATTGCACGCTAAAGATTTGGTTCTTATAGTGTGGCGAATCTGAAGGACAGTTTAGAGAGGAAATTGGCTAGGGGTCGTTTAGGCAGGATACTGTAAAAAGTACGGGCGATTTCGGAGGAGTAAGATAGGGTTTGGAAGTAAGTGTAGATAAGAGTAAGGTTATAGTAGTGGATGAGAATAGTCCTCAGGGTGAATCATGTTGGATGGTGGGTAGTTTTAACAAGCATCTCTCTTAATTTAAATACTGGAAGAAATGGAACGGATGATGCAGAGCTTTGTAGGAAAGTTGTGAATGGTATTAAGGAGGCTGGTGGAATTAAATTCTTGGTGAATTCAAAGGGACTGAGTCTTGAGTGTTCTAGGGTTCTGCATGAGGGAATGTTGCTAACGGTATTAATGTATAGTAGTGAAACTATGGTTTAAAATATAAGATATAGATCTAAGATGCATCCTGTTCAGTTGGATTTTGTTAGGGGTGTGTTAGGTGTAAGAAGAATTAATAAAATGTAGAATAAACGTCGTTAGGAAGTTGTTTGGTGTGAAGCGAATGAGAATAAAAAAGTGTACCAAGCTATTTTGTTAATAAGGAAAGAATGGATGATAGTCGACTGGTTAAGAAGATGTATAGTGGTGAGTGTGTTGGGAAACAACCAGTTGGAAGACCGAAGAAAAAGTGGATTGAGTCAGTAAAGGAATCGTCTGAGGAAAAAAAGTGGTTATGGCCAAGAAGGAGGGAAAGAAGACCAAGGTGCATAATATGAGTGAATAGCTGGGTTTTCCTGGGGGGGGGGGGGTTGTGAGCCTGGCCCTATGGATAAGCAAACCAACTTGACGAAGATACCACAGTAGGGCTCCCCGTTCGCCCATTCTTGTGAAGAACCATAGAGTGGATTTTTTTTTTACTGCAGCGAGCTCCCACTAAAGGTGTTGAGGTGATGGTAGGAGAGGGGGCCTTTCCTTTCGACTTGTGTCATGTTCTACTAATTTTCCGTTTCCCATGTATGTTGCGCACCTCACCCCCTATTCTGGGAGAAGCAGGTAATATATATATATAATATATATATATATATATATATATATATATATATATATATTATTATATATATATAAATATATATATATATATATATAATATTATTATATATATATATATATAAATAATATATATATATAGGAGAGAGAGGAGATAAGAGAGAGAGAGAGAGAGAGAGACAGACAGACAAGCAGACAGACAAAGGAGATTGCAATTGATGAGTGACTTTGGGTACAGGGAAGCTATGGTAGACCTTGTGGTGTAAGTGCAGTATTAGAATATCTAGTGGTTAAAAATTTAAGTTGAAAAAGACTAAGAAAAATATGTGGTTGTGACGTAGGGTCCATCTGAGGGAAATGTTTGCAAGAGTACGATTTTCTGGAAATTTCTGAAATGATTTTAGAGGGGTGAGTAGGAGCGCATATCAGAATTGATTTGTGTGGCAGGTGACCTAAAATGAAATTGGATAGTGGATCAAAAAAGGATGGATATACAACAGGGTGGGTGGTTTTGGATACACAAAAAGGTGTTCAGGAAAGAAATGAGAATGGTAGGAAACGTAATTGATTTCTGTGAGGAGAGAGGTTGTTGGTGTAAGCTAATACTTCTTAAACACAAAAGTAGTATCCTAAGGATGTATACTAGAGTTGGTGTTGGTAGAGAAATGATATCGAAGTGAAAGTATGATTGATTTTGTTGGTAGTGAAGAAGGAGATGTCGAAGTTATGTGTGGATGTTAAATCGTGAGAGGATTAGGAATCGGATTATCGGATCATTATGTAAATGTTCTATGTAAAATTAAGTTAGTGGGGGCTTGGATAGGAGGAGGTGATACGGAAGGAAGTGGGTAGAATTAGAGTGGGAAGTTAGTAAAATGAACAAGGTAATAAAGGATAAGTATGTAAAGAGCGCTCGCAAGTAAAATTCAGTTGATTGTGAACAAATTGAAGACTGAACAAATCTGGGAGCAAAAGGAAGCAATTGTTAGCAGGCAAAGGAAAGTATGTGATGTGCTAAAAGTAGGAAGTAAGAAACAATGTTAAACAGTGAGTGGTGGGAATGAAGAGGGTTATGCAAGCCGGTTTAAAAGTAAAAGGAAGACAGTGGATTGAATATACTAAAAAAGCAGTGATGAAGTTCAAAGAAAGATGTGTGGGAATTATTATAAGGGAAGAAGGAAGGAAGGAATACTAAGAAGAGGTAAATAAAAGATTAATGAAGTTTGGAAGGAGGATGAATGGGGTAAAAACATACAATAGGAATAGGAAGCTCTCTGGAAGGATAGCACGAAAGGTTAAGAATTGAGAATAAGTGGAACTTGCATAGAGAATAATGAATAGGGATGTAGCTTTCTGTAAGCTGATTAAATGGATGTTGAGGGGAGTGCTGGAAAGAAACACTTCGCAAAAATCTGATTTAATATTAGCAGTTAATGGAAAAGGTCGTGGTAAGTGAATGTTTGTTATGCGGTTTGATGGATGGCAAGAAGGGAATAGGATTTTGGGGATGAGGCATTAGGCCAAGAAGGAAGGAGGCTAATGGGGGTAGAGTGCAGAAATTAAGAAACAGGAAATCTCAGGTTGAAAGATGAAATTAAAGGGTTGGAAATGATCAAGACGGTAGGCGAGATGGTGAATGATTGGTTTTGGAAGTTGTGTAATATAAAGCGTTTATGGAGGAAGTTCCGAGGGATTGGAGGTGAGTAGTAATAGATAATCGCTTATATAAAGGTGAAGGGAGTTAAGGGGAAAACTGTTAGGAAATTATAAGGCGAATTAGTTTATGAGTGTTATTTATGGAAAATAAATATTTTGGTATTTTAGTGGAAATAGTGCGTAGAGTGACTGAGGACTGATTGGTAAGAACAAGGTGCGTTTAGAGTGGTAGAGGAGAGGTAGTGTGGATCAAATCTTTACTATGAAAGAAAATGACTGAAAAAAATGAGCGGAGAAGAAGAATAAATTGTATTTAGGTTTTTATGGATTGCAACAGGCGTATGATAAGGATTAATAGGGAAGCCTATGGCCAAGGGTGTTTAAGTAAGGTATGGCAGGTGTTAAGCTTCTGAAGTGGAATCAAAAGTATGATATGACGATAGTCGATAGTGAAGCGTGTTAGAATAAATGGTGTCAAAAAGTGATTGGTTTTAATATTTGTAGCAGGAGCTGAGGCAGGGATGTGTTTATTCCGCCTTGGTTATTCAATATTCTATATGGATGGCTTAATGAAGAAAATAGAGATGGGAAAAGAACAAAATAAGAGGTGGCAGGAATTTGTGTTAGAAAGATGGAGATTTAGGTGAGTGGAGGGGCCCTACCTATATATAATGCGGATGATTTGGTTTTTGTGGGTGAATCTGAAGAGAGTTGAGAGATTGGTTAGATGAAGATTTGGCAGGTGCTAACGTAAAAGGAGGAGTTTAATTGAAAGTAAAACGTAGAATAAGAGTGAAGTGTTATAGTGGAGTGAGGACAGTCCTCAGTGTGAAGTATATGTATAGATTGGTGAGCAGCCTGGAACAGTGTCTGAGTATAAAATATTTAGGAATATGTGGCATGAGAAGGGGAACGGGAGATGGCAGAAGTGTAGTAGGAAAAGTTGTTGAATGGCAGGAAGATGGCTGGTGCCATTAAATCGTTGGTGAAATGTAAAGGGACTAAGTCTTGAAGTGCGCAAAGTTCTTTACAATGCAGGGTATAGATTGTTACTGTGTATTGCTATAGTAGATAGTGAGAACTATGGTCTGGAAAAAGAGAGAAGTATTGATCTTAAAGTTCAATGTGTTCAGAAAATGGAGCAATCTTAGGGGTAAACGTGCTAGTGTGAGAAGAGTTTGAATAAATCGAAAGAATTGAACGTATTAGCAGAGTGTGTGGTGGTTGTAATGAAGAAGGGGTAAAAGAGAGAATTAAAATGAAAGTATGTTGAGATGGCTTGGTTCATGTGGATAAGATGAATGAAAGTGGTTGGTTAAGCGGAGATATAGTGGCGAGTGTGTGTTGGAAACCGACGGCTGGGAGACCGAAGAAAAAAGTGGATCGAGTCAGAGTAATATCGAATGTCTGAAGGAGAGAATGCTGAGTTAATTTGGGCAGAGGGCGAGATAAAAGTGCAATAGATAGGAAGAGAATGGCGGGGTTTTTGTGAGGGGGTATGCGTTTGCCCACCTGGGCCAAGGGATGAAACCCTCACATTACAGAATTTACCCTAGTGAGAGAGTCCTCGCGGTTTCGTGAAGCTTCAAATAGGGCGTGGATTTTCCCTTAAGACATGCGAAACGAGCTTCTTAACTAATTAATGGTACAGGCTGAAAGGCTTTCTTTTCGACTTTTGTCAGATTCTTCTACTGCTTATTCTTTTCCGATGCTTGTCAGCACCTTACTCCCAGTCTTGGGAAAAAAAGGAAGATAAAAAAAGGAAAGAAAATAGATATATATATATAATATAGATAATATATTATATATATAATATAATATATATATATATTAAATCATAAAATTAACATGGATTTGCTAGAAATAAAGCAATAAAAAAAATATATATATATATATGATTATATATACATATATAATATTAAAATATAATAAATATATCAATAGATTATAGGATATAAAAACTATAATATAATATATGTATAACATATATATATAATAATTAATATTACTATTACTCAATAATCATATATATAATGTGAGTATATATGTATATTATAATATAATATATAATAGATATATATATAATTTATATTATATATATTATATATATATATATAAATATTTTAATAATAATATATATATATATATAATATAATATATAATATATATATATATTATATCATTATATTTACGTTGAAACAAATGAGATAGAAGAAGAGGAGGAAACTTTACTTTGGTTTTATGACTTATCAATAGGCCATATGACGGAAGATTGATATATACGGAAATCCTGCTGGCATGATGTAATATATTGATGTCTAAAGGTTGCCGTAGGCTTCTGACACTCTGCAAACATGAAAGATTATAGAAGTATGTTGATATTGAAGAGCGTTTAAGATTAAAGAGTGGAGAGTGAATGGTTTCATATTAATATCGGAGTGAGGCAGGGATGTGTTATGTTTCCGTGGCTATTTAATATGTTTATGAATGGTGATGAAAGAAGTTAAGGTAGAGTTAGCAAGGGAGGGAGCTTTTACTAATGGAGAACAGTAGAGAGTTCCTTGTTTATTGTACGCTGATGATTTGTTTTTTTGTGGTGAATCTGAAGTAAGTTTGAGAAAATTGATAGAGAGGTTTGGCAGGCCGTGTAAAAGAAGGGGTTTGAAAATAAAGGTATATAAACCCAAGGTGATCATGTTGGATGGTTGGCAACTGGAACAAATATCGGAAGTTTTTAAAAATATTTAGGTTATATGTTAGATGAAAAGAGAACAGGTAATGCTGAGTATAAATAGTAAAGTTGATAGTGGTTGAAAGGTTGCTGGTGCAATTAAATCTCTGGTGAATGCGAAAGGACTATGTCTTGAGCGCGCTAGGGTTCTGCATGAGAGTATGTCATTACCGGTGTTAATGTATAATGAAATTATGGTGTTTAAGAAGATGCTTAGTTCTAAGATTCAGTCTGTTCAGATCAGGGATGGCATTTTTGGTGATTTTTTTGATTTTTTTTCAAAAAATCAATGTGATTTTTTTGATTTTTTGGATTTTTTGGATTCGTAACGTCACGCGAAATATAATTTGCAAGTTCCAAATTATATATCGCGTGACGTTACGAATCTGAAAAAATAGAAAAAAATCAAAAATATCAAAAAAATCACATTGATTTTTTAAAAAAAAATCAAAAAAATCACTAAAAATGCCATCCCTGGTTCAGATAGATAATGGTAGGGGGAGTGTTAGGTGTGAGAAGAATTGATAGAATCGAGGATGTATATTTTAGGGAGTTTTGTAGTGTGAACAAATGAAAAAAATGAGAGTGCATTAAAGTGGTTTGGTCATAGGAATGGACGGATGGAAGTCGATTGGTTTTGAGGTTGTATAGTTGGGAATGTGTTGGAAACATCATGCTGGGAAATCAAAGAATAAGTGGATTGAGTCAGTAAAAGTGTGCCTGAAGAAAAGGAATTCGTGTGAATTAAGCACAAGCGAGAAAAATGGTGCATAATAGGAATGAATGACATGGTTTTGTGAGGGGGTATTTTTGTTGGTCCGGACCAGGGGGTGAACTCTGACACTGATGAGATATGACAGTAGTTCTCTGTCGTGGAGGGTGAAGCTCTTAGAGTGGATTTTGCCTGCGATCGACTCTCACTTAAGGGTTTTGGGGTTGGAGACTTTCTTTTTGACTTAGGTCATATTCTTCTACTTAGCTATTGTTACTGGTGCATGTTTGCGCACTCCACCACCAAAATGACCGGATCCTTGGGTAGGCTATTAATAATATATATATATATATATAATATATTATATATATATAATATATATAATATAATATATATATAATATATATATATAGTATAATATATTAATATATATATAATATATATATAATAAATATTATAAATATAATATATATATAATAATATATATGATATATATATATATATATATATATTATATATATAAAATTAACATTTTTAATTTCAGACCTTTGGAAAAACCCTGTAAGCACACAAACAAGATCCCTCGGTCAGATACCTGAAACAAAACCAATTTACACTCCAACGCTTTGGCCAGGAAATTATTATGGGAAGGAGTTTTTACCCTTTGCGTTGACATCCTTATTTCGAACTGTTCTTTCATTTTGAACTCCATTTGGTCTAGCCAAACTTTTACATGTTTGGTTTCTTGTTTTTGGTTTTCGTCATTCTTGTCATTACTTGTTCTGAAACGACCATTTTGCTTTGTTATTATTTGTTGCAGATATGCATTATTATAAAAAATGTTGCCGAGGTACTGCATAACACTCCATTAACATATTCATTAATTATTATTCTTATTATTAGAAAAATGTTATATTATTGATGATTATT
>JABUQX010089031.1:20000-25000 GCA_015478945.1 Trachelipus rathkii | reverse complement strand
ATTGGTTGAATTCTTTTACCAACTAATATGCCGAACTGACAACTCGTGTATAGGAATTTCCTTGGGCGATTGTTCATCTACTTTTGATTCTTGAATGGGTGGATAAACATAATCACTAATTTAAAATCTTTGAAATAAAAATTATATATTAGCTTAGGCATTGCGTGATTTGTAGCATGTAAGAGCGAATGTTCTTTATATTATATATATATATTCGTTATATTATATGTTCTTATATATATATATATATATATATATATATATATATATATATATATATATATATATATATATATATATATATATATATATATATATATATATATATATATATATATATATTAATTATATAAAATAAAATTATTAATAGGGTTGGTAGATTTTTATTATAAATACTATGGGTTTTTGTACAAAATATAAATTTACATATTACATTGCTGTAAAGAAATGTAACAAAATTCACACAAATAAATTAAAGTTTTTATATCATGTTTTTTAACAGTGTACCTTTTTATTAAATGTTTTATTTAAATTTCTTATGTCAAAGTTTCTTGAAAAGAAATTTTGAGAAGAAATAATGGATTAATTAACCAATACATAAGACCCTCTTCACATTTTTGGGAGGGAGGGGGGAAGGAAGTTTTCTCCCATAAACAAATTCATTCGTTCGTTCCCCCCCCCCCCGAAATCTTACATCAGTAGATTCTAAATCAATCTAGTTCAATACAGTCCCTGTATAAAAAAAAAAATCTATATTGGTGTGAAGCGGGCCTACGATAGCAATACACTATTTAAAAAAAAAAAACTATCAAAACGGATAGTTATTTCTTTTACTTTTTAATTGCCTCTTTTTTTAACTTTTTCATTTAAAAAAAAAATCGGCAAAAATCCTTTTGAAACAGGAAAATAAATACATTTCTTTAGTAGTAGTTTCGTAAAAATGGATATAAATCATAAATTACAATGGTTTCTTTTTGAATTATCACATTTACCCAATATTTATCAGTAACTGGCATTTATATAATTTTTAATCTGAATTTCAAACTTTTTATCTTTCCTATTATTTTTTCTTCTACATTTAATAAAACCTTCCATTGTTTAGGTTGTATAATAAAGAAATAATTAAACAGCAAAACCTCTAGCAACGTTTTGCACTTTGATATATATTAAAACTTTGGTCTGTCACTTTTCATAAACCTGAGATTTAAATTATTTACAGAATATTACAAAATGCGGGCAAATTTTGCCACTTATAACCGTTTAATATAAACAATAGGGGAATAGTAGACAAATGTACAAAAATATACAAGTTACAGCCATAATACTTCTAAATCTTAAAATAATTAAGCAAGAAATTATTTCATACTAGAGGCTAGGGGGGGATACAGCAAATACTTATCGGTAGCTTTTTTAAGGGGGGGGGGGTCTATTTTTACAAATACTTTTTACTTTGTACATAGAGTATCATAAATTCTAATTCTACGAAATTTTTTCGAATGCTACACAACATAAACACTAAGGTTGCCATCTGTCGTTATAGGACCACGTGATTCTTCTAAAATCCTCAAACGTGGCCCCAATGGAATTCCAATCTTTTGAAGTCTTTCTTCAGTCATATATGGTAGTTCAAGCATGCCAATTTTTTCTTGTTCAAATATGGGAGCGTATTTCTAGAAATAAACAATATATATTATTAAACCATTTGATTCAGATTTTTTTTCACACTTTAACTAGTTGACTCATACTCTGTTTTCGTTTTAGTGTTAATTTGTATAATCTATTATCACTTTTCATTGAAGTGTCAATTTATATAGGCTATATATTCCTATTTATATATTCCTATTTTCATTTTAGTTTCAAATATATATAGAACTAGCTCCCTCTTTTCATTTTATTGTCTAATTTATATAACTAGTTTTACCTATTTTTTATTATAGTGTCAAACTGTCAATAATTGTTTCACTCCCCATATCTATCTCTCTACTCTTCTGTACACATCCACACTCTTTATATGTCACCTTTCCTTTATTTTTTATTCATTTATTGATTACAGTAAATATAAAACTATTGTCTTGATAATTTTAAAAAAAAAATGAAAAAGAATCATCAATCTAACTTACTTCATATCCCAATTTTTTAAGAAATATTCTAACCAATGGGGGTTCATCACCGAAGAATTGGGTAAGCTTTTTCACTTTACCCGGATTGGAGAGTGATGGATGTTGGGCCCCAATTCTATTCCATAAGCCACTTCCACGAAGGGGACCACCCCCTCTTAACGGGAGTATGGATGGTGATTTTACATTTAATTTCAACGCCGATATGTCGTTACGAATACTTTCCATTTCCTAAGTTAAAAAATGACGAACGATTAAAAAATAATTAAAAATATTTCAGTTCTACATAACTTCCAATCAGTGACTAATAAATATAATAAAATAAATAATAAAAATAATAATAAACTAAACTTCCATTAACATGCTTTTGTCCCTATTCTTCGGGATCATGACGGGGTGGGGACTGGTAGGAAATAGAGTTTTGAGGCCACCAAGAGCACATTGCCAAGTTTTATTTCATGCCCCCAGATAACAATAATAATTTTATTTTTACAGCCATTCTGACAATTTGATAAAATAATTACAATTATCAATATTTTTAATACTTATTATTTTGTGTGGTAAAAGAAGGCCGATGTGGTAAGGGTTTCGTGTTCATTCAGGGAGTTTAACATTACTGTTCGGTGGTTTTGTGTTTATTGATGGAGTTTTAAAAAATTCACCAAAAGCCTGATAAAAATTACATATCATTACAACTTTCTCATGGTGACTCAAACAGTTGAGCTATTGCATCGTGAAAATTGGGGTTCGAATCCACAAGTGTAACACTCCTCCAAAAATAAGGCAATCCCTTAAGGTAGGAGTTGCTTTTTTTTTTTTTTTTTTTTAAATTCAAATTTATATTTCTATCTTCATAAAAACCTGACAAGTTGATATTCATTTATATATATTTGGCCATGTCTGCATATTGCTTTAATAATAAGAGAAAGTATTCTTGTGGTCCACTGAACACGTTTCAACTTTAAATGCGTATTGGATATACCCTGTAGTTTAGCTGAAGCTGAAGAGCACTCGCTCAACAAAGCGAGAGACCCAGGTTCGTAACTGGTCGGGTGGCTGAATGTGAATTATTCTCTCCTTCGCTTCGTCCTGCTCGGACGTAAAATCGAGTACACCACCTCCTTGAATAGGGCTCTGCCCGTGAGTGGTGGTATCATTCTATAAACACAAAAAAATATTTTTAATACTCTCTTTAATCTGTTCTGGTTTGCAATTTTATGATCTTACCCAAATAAAATGAAATTATTATTATTATTATTATTATTATTATTATTATTATTATTATTATTATTATTATTATTATTATTATTATTATTATTATTATTATTATTATTATTATTATTATTATTATTATTATTATTACTTGCCTGTAACATTAATTGTTGGGTTCTCATTTCGGAGCTGAGATGCGCAACACTCCTTGCCAATGTAACGACATGACTCTCCAATCTTTGAAATCTTTTATGGGTACTCTGGAAATATAATTCACAATTTACTAAATTTAGTTTTACGCAAAGTAATATCAGACAGAACAGCAACCCTATTTTCCTCCCAGCTATTTCTGAATAGTTTAGTTACTGTTACCTAATTGTGGACTAGGCGGCACATGATTGTTTATAATTTATTGAGGATTTATATCGTCAACCTAACTAGCAAACCACGTAACTCCATTTTTACCAAATTTGTGGATGTTTGTTCCATCTGTAAATATAGTTTAAGGTCTACCCCCTGACCAAATCTCGTAGCTCCTCTATACCGTTTATTAGACCAAAATACACTAGTATCAAAATATAGTTTCTGCATAAAAATTCAAATGTCTGATTAATTTTTTTTTCTTGAAAATTGTTATTTAGAGTTACTTGGTTTGCTGATTAAGGTGACGATATAAATACTTAATGCGAACTGCAACAAGCTGAAGATACATCTATCTGCCAAACGATAAAACTACCCAGTGAGTTCCTAGTTTTATTTCACTCAAAATTATACTTCAGAAAATTATTTAGACTTAATTAACTAACCCTAGATGTTTCTTTGGTGGTCCTTCTTAATCTGTCGTCAATAACTTTTCCCTTTTTGTCTCTTATACACCGACTGGACATTACAGAGGAAGGTAATGAAGACATTGACCCGTGCAATTTTCTTCTCAACAACCTGGGATCCGAACCTTTGGTATTTTTGCGTCCTCCCAATACTTTTAAAACCTTGGATAAAGTTTCAAAATTATTGTAATGCAAAAGTAATATTTTTTTTAAGGTAGTAAGAATAATTTTTTAATTTGGTTTTGATCAGACCCTCAAATTTATAACCAGATAAAATACTACTGCTGCTACACCTTTTGATAAATATTTTCTCACCTCAGAGTACATTCCTTCAAGACCTTCCAGCTGACGTCTAATTAAATAGGCGTCATGATCGTCTCTCGTTGACGCTAAATCATCGTCCGTTGTTATCTCGGTTGCACCATCTAAAACCGAATTCAAATCGAGAGCAGCGTCTGTTGATGTCATATCGTCGTCATCATCGTCTATAGTCGTTCGCCATTCTTTTTCTCTTGCCTTCATTTGCTGGGGATGAAATTTGTTTTGCGGTCCTCCCATTCCACGATCTCTCCCTGAAGTAAAGAAATATTTTAATTTATAAATTGACCTTAATTTTTTTTTTGTGAAATGAACTGGTATGACTTCAACATAATTAATACGATTATTTATACTATAAGTAAAATAATATCTTCCTTAGCTAATATATGAGAGAGAGAGAGCTTTAATAATACTGGATTAAGGAAAACTAATACATTAAGATTTAAAGCACTTTTCCCTGCGTGATTTACAGGATAAATCTCTTGAATATTGAAAAGAATGAATGAAACTTGTTTTCTTACCACTT
>JABUQX010089031.1:0-5000 GCA_015478945.1 Trachelipus rathkii | reverse complement strand
TAGTTTGGCCTATATATAATATATATAATATATATAATTATATATATTTATATATATATATATTATAATATATATATAAATATAATATATATATATATATTATTATATAATATATATATATATATATTATATATATATATACTATATATATATATAAATAATATATATATAAGTCAGTCCCTCGTAGAAAAAACGCGGTTTCGCTATAACGCGGTTTGGTAAAAAAGATTCATGAAAAAGAAAAATTAAAGTTACAAAAATATTAGAAAAATAAAATTAAAATTCTGTAAAACATACAATATGCATCAAGAAGCGTCAAATTACCGATACGATCTATTTTCTAAAATCAGCCAAAATGCAATACTCAGATTCGGAACCCAACATTCACTCCAACTCCTTCAACTTCATTTACACTTTTAAAGAAACTATTTTTGTGCGCAACTGGATTAACTTTAAAATTTTATATTACAGTACTTGAGGCTATTCACTAAATATGAAAAAAAATTAATTTGTCAACTAAGCAAACTCTTAATTAATTGTAATATTTTTTTCATTTAAAAAAACTTTTTTTGTTCAATTTAAGATATGTACAGTACTGTACATTAATGTAATAAATATTCTACTAAGCCGTTTTCGTTTTTGCATTTGTCCTCCTAAAAAATGCTCAAATTTTCGTTCGTTTTCGTCAACCTTAGCGCAAAATCATAAAAAAAATGCTCATCAAACGTAATGAATTCTTTTATTCTGTAAGGTTTGCTATTTTATGTAGAATTTTATTCTATCTTACACAGAATTAGGGACATTTTTTTTTACGTTTGGTGAGCATTTTTTTACGATTTTGAGCTAAGGTTGACGAAAACGAACGCAATACTTGATGCATGTTTTTTAGCACAAAATGCAAAAACGAAAACGGCTTTATTAACTAGACCAGTGGTCTCCAAAGTGGGGTACGCGTACCCCGGGGGGTACGCAAAGTGGTACTTGGGGGTACGCCAAAGAAAATAAATAGTAAATAATAAATACAAAATAAATGATAAACTACAATCCATACAGACACACCCACATATATATATAAATATATATTACATTTGTCACCACAATATATATGATATATATATATATATATATATATATATATATATAATATTATATATAGTAATGGGTAGATATATAATATATATATTATATATATAATATATATATATATTATATATAATATAGATATATGATATATATATGTATATTAATATATATATATTATATATATATATATATATATATATATATAATATATATATTATAATATACTATATATAATATATATATTATATATATATAATATATATATATATATATATATATATATATATATATTAACGTTAAAACACCCCTCACGGGCAAACCCTATTCAAGAGGGTGGTTGTTAAATCTCAACAAAAATTCAACTAACGCAAATTACGCAGTGAGCACAGACGCGGGCTTTAGAGTGATGGAGATTAAATTGAGTAAGAAACACAGAAGATGGAAGAGAATTCCACAGAACAGAGGTGGCAGGAAAGAAGGAGGCACCGCAGCGAACTAGTCTGGAGTTGCTAATATCAACACAGAAAACTCATGTTGCTGACACCTGCACCCCTTGTGCTACGAGGGGCGTCTTTAAAGGTGGTTGCACGCGAAAGTGGAAAGTTCCCGTCGAGCACGTTGCCGCTACGGTACTATAGAAAAGAGATAAAGCACCAAACATCGCGCCGCAAGGATAGAGGGTCAGACTGAATAGAAAGGTACAGGACCGGTTTTATAAGCACTTTTGCCTTGACTCGACCCTATCCAAAAAGCCGGGTGAAAACTGACCCCCCAGATATGATAGCGTACTCCATAAAGGAAGGATGAGAACCTTGTATAACTGGAGTAAAACTGTGAAGAAGAAAAAAAGTCTCGCAGTCTAAAAACAGAACTCCAGTTTCTTTGAGGCCGCTATAGCAACGTTGTAATGTGGGGTTTCCAAGACATTTTTTGTTTATGTTAAGGCCAAGGATGTTTAATATTTGTCAAAGGAGAGACGAAGAGAACCGTCGAGAGAAGATAGGAAAGTTAAAGGTGCCTTAGAGAGGGACGATTTTGTAGAAGTTGGGTTTTTAAAAAGTTGAATTTCACAAAGGTTGAGACGACCCCACCCGGAATTCTATCCAGATCAACCGAGAATGGAATCGAAAAGATTAAGACGAGAGGCAATTCTAGAAGTAAAAGAGGAGCAGAATTGAAATGAGTTGAAGAATGAAGGGTTCGAGTCATCGCATATGAGTGGATAGAGTTAGATGTGCAGACGAGAAGATCATTAATGAAAAGCAAGAATAAAGCAGGAGATAAGACAGAAACCCTGAGGGAAAACCACTATTGACAGAAAAAGAAAGTCGCCCCATCAATAAAACAGCCGATATGGAGCGTTTGAAAAGAAAGCTTGGACATAAGTAAGCAAAAAGAGAGAGAGAGAGAGAGAGAGAGAAGATGAGAGAGAGAGAGAGAGAGAGAGAGAGAGAGAGAGAGAGAGAGAGAGAGAGAGAGAGAGAGAGAGAGAGGTGCCAAACTCGGTCAAATGCTTTGGATATGTCAAGCGCCACATCAAAAGATTCAACATAAGATCCTAAGGCGGAAAAACCAGTAGACCCAGTAGATCCTTGAGCGCCGAAAGCCGTATTGGCGATCGGATAAGAAGGGAAAAATGAGATTCCAGATGGTCCAAGAAAATGAGAGTTGAAGAAGGGTTTCCAAAAAGATCTTAGATTAGAATACAAGTTTAGGAGCTAATAGGGCGATAGTTAGAAGGATCAGAGCGGCTTCCTTATTTCGTAAAATAGATTGACATATGCAGGCAGTTAGTATCGCTTCCAACACTGAAAGGAAAGTGCTAGTAAATTGAGGCAAAGAGAATATAGTGAACGAGAGGGGCCAGGCCACGGGAAGCACACTCCTCAAAACTCGGGAAGGAATGCCCATATATATATAATATATATATATATATATATATATATATATATAATATATATATATAAAATAAATATTATATATATATAATATATATATATATATATATATATATATATATATATATATATATATATATATATATATATATATTACTCGTCAAAATTAACGCACACAAGGATACGTGGCGAAGGAGGGTAGAAAAAGGGTTGAAGAACGCGTAAGACCACTTTATGGACAATGACATAAACAGGGGGATTCCTCCCAAAACCGTAGGTTGATAGAGTGTGAGGCCAAGGTGCAGCCAAGGGGTCTCGCAGTAGGGTTCGGAGGTTGGGCCCTACAAACACACAATATTTGTACGTACGGCGACGGCCGCGGGGGTTGTTGGGTATGTCTCAATACCGTGTATGACACCCTCTGGCACGGATTACTGCCTGACACCGTACTGGCATGCTCTCGATGAGTGGGAGAATGTCCTGGACAGTGATTTGATCCCATACGTCGTGCAGTGACTGTCGCAGGTCCGGGAGGTTCCGTGGAGGGGGTTGCAGCTGTTGGATTCGACGTTTCAGGATATCCCACAAATGCTCGATTGGGTTGAGGTCCGGACTATATGCTGGCCACTCCAACGCCGTAATTTTAACCATCCTAAGGTAGTCGTCACATTGCCCTGGTGTGTCTTGCATTGTCATGCATTAGGATGAAAGAGTCACCGATGTAGAGGTCATATGGCACGACATATGGTTCGAGGATGTCTTTAATATAACCTTAAAGGCCTGTATGACGTGCTCCATCGAAAATGTGCAACTCCGTAGGCCCGATAAAGAGATGCCTCCCCAGACCATAACCGACCCACCTCCAAACGGCGGCACCTGCAGCACATTGCATTGCGCGAACCTCTCCGTCGGTCTTCGATATATTATAGCACGCCTGTCCGAGGCATACAGAGACACTCTCGACTCGTCCGTAAAGAGTACCTTTGCCCAATCATCGACCGTCCAATGGGTGTTCTCGGGCAAATGCCAGTCGCACCCTTCGATGTGCCGTGGTGTGCGGTGGACCTATGACAAGCCTTCGTGGTCAGTAGTTATGTTCCGCAAGGCGTCGACTCACTGTTTTGTCCCTCACCCTGGTGCCGTGAACCTCCGCCAGCTGTATCTGCAGATGTCGTGCCGTTGTGTGGCTCTCTCGTAATGCACGCAGACGTATACGTACCTTGTCCTCCCCGTCGATCATGTATTAGGGTTTCCTGGTACCGTTGGACCACCCGTGCAATCGTTGTGTGCGTTACCAACCGAGACCGTCGACCAAATGCCCGGGTACCCGTGTCCTTCGGCGTGGAGTGTTATTATCTGCACGCACTGATCTCTTGACAGTTGACGCACTATCCTTTCCATGTTTATCGAAGTCGCATCGCACGTGAATGATTCCTCGCTTTGATTACACCATGATTATTACACCCGACATAAACCTACCCCCACCTTCTCCCAGGTCTAGTTTACGTGGTTTGTTTTTCCTAAATTTATCTCGCGGTGACCATCCGAAATATGCAGCGGAATTCTCTGCGAGGTTGTTCAAATAGTTACAGTGTATACTGTCGTCTGTTGTTGGTGTGCGGTTTTTTCATGGGGTTAGGGGGCCTTCTGTTTGCTCCTGCGAGTGATATGTTACTAGTGGTGTGTTATTTTTGACGAGTGGTATATATATATATATATATATATATATTATATATATATATATATATAATAATTATATACTATATATATAATATTAATATATTATATATCATATATATATATATATATATATATTTGTATATTATATATATAGGACTGTATAGGGGGTACAGCTTATAATTATTTTCGTTTTAGGGGTACGATCGCGACAAAAAAAAGTTTTTGGAGACCACTGAAAACTAGAACCATTAAATGGTTTATAACAATCTGTATCTGTAAATAACATCATATCTGCTAAATTTATTACAATTATTATAGGGAAAATTAAAATACTGCTAG
>JABUQX010089030.1:0-35234 GCA_015478945.1 Trachelipus rathkii | reverse complement strand
TTCACCAATCGGTCCCTCAGTCACTGACGCACTCTTTCGACCAAAAATCCAGCATATATATCTTCCCTTACAACACTCAATAAACTTATTTCCCCTATAATTTTCTACAGTTCCCCGTTTCTCCCTTACCCTTTATATAAGTACTATTACCGCTCTCTCCAATCCTTGGAAAAACTATACCCTCCATTAAACGCTATTATTACACAACTTCCCAAATCCAATCAATCACCATCCGCCTACCGCTTTCTTGATCATTTCATTAGTAATTTCATCTATACCTGCAGGATTTACCATTCTTCAACTTTCTCACCTACCCAATTACCTCCTCCTTACTAATAACCTCATCCCCAAAAATAACCTATTCCGTCTTGCACCATCAAACCACACACATTCACTATCACCTATTCATTACTGTTAATATTGTGCAGATTTTCGAAGGTTCTTTCCACACTCCCCCCTCACATCCATTTCATCAGTTACAAAAGCACCATCCCTATTCATTAGTTCTAAAGCAGGATTCCCTTATTCTCATTCTTAACCTTTCGCGCTTCCTCCAGAAGAGCTTCCCATCCCTTTATGTCCTCATTCATCCTCCTTTCCAAATTGTTCATTTACCCTCTTTGTTTTCTCCTACGTATGCACCTTTTAGTATTTCTTTTTTCCTCGTTATATAATTCCAAGCATCTTTCTTTTGAAACTTCATCATTTGCTTTTAGTACATTCCAACCACGCTTTCTTTTTTACCTTTAACCGCTTTCACACCTCTTCATTCCACCATTCGCTGTTAACATTCTTACTTCCTACTTAGCACATCCACACACTTCCTTTGCACTACTAACAATTGCTTCCTATTCATTTGCCCCCAGATTTGTTCAGTATCAACTCGTTCACATTCAACCGATTTACTAGCGAACGCGCGTTCTTACATACTTAGCCTTATTGTCTTGTTTCACTTACTTCTCACTCTTAATTTTACCTACTTCCTTTCGTATTCCCACGTTCCTCTCCATCCAAGCCCCCCACTAACTTAATTACATAGAACAATATAAATATCCGATAATCCCATTCCTAAACCCCTCACTGATTTAACACCCAACACATACTTTCCAACACATACTTCAACCAACACAAAATCAATCATACTTTTCACTTCGAAATCAACAATTTCTACCTACACCAACTCTAGTATCTTATGGATACTCTTTGTGTTTAAAGAAGTATTACTTACACAATACCTCTCTCTTCACAGAAATCAATCACCTTCTACCATTCTTATTTTTCTCCCGCCACCCAAAACCACCTGTTATACCATCCCTTTTTGGATTTCACCTATCCAACCATTCAGGTCCCCAACACTATCAATCTGAAGCTCCTACTAACCCCATCCAGAGCATCACTCAGAATTATTCCCAAAAATCGTACTCTCTTCAACGTTTTTCTCATCAGATGGACCATACGTCACAAACCACACATACCTTGACCTTTTCAAACTAAATTTAACCAATAGAATTCAGTACTCACACACACAAAGTCTACCATAAAGCTTTGTACACAGGTCACTCATCAAATTGCCAACTCCGTCTCTCCCTCTCTCATTCATTTCCACACAGAACACACCACATTTCACACCACACTCACTCAGTTTCAACGTTTCCTTCATCTTTGTTTCAGTCACATGCGAGCAAATCAAATTTGCCCTTCTAAATACATCCATCCACCCTTCTCTCCTCTTCTCCTCAACATTTATTTCCTCTGACATTCCACTGGTACCCATACAGATTCATAACAATGATATATTTTAAACTATATATATATAATATATATAATATATATATATATATATATATATATATATAATATATATAATATATTATATATATATATATATAATATATATATATATATATAATATATATATATATATATATTATATATATATATTACCGATCAATTGGGGTAAAATGGGTAATTTTTTGAAGAACAATTTTTTTTTTTGTCAAAGTGACACTAAGCACCAATAGATGTTTATCATGCTATATAAAATATGAATTATTTTTATATAATCTACTTTTTTAATGTATATGGCATAACAAAATATAAAAAATGTGAAGAAAAATATTTTTAGCAAATTTTTGAAAAATGCAAGTATCAAAAAATTTTTTTTTGGTAAAATGAGTACTTGTAAATTATGCGACATAGGATTGTACAGTAGTATTGATATTAATGCCGAAAGGTAATATAACTGTTAAAGATGTTATTAAAAATTAATTTGGGTCGAAAATAACATGTGTAACATATATTTTGTTACCTTTGTTAAAAATCAAATTTTTTTTTTTGAAAATTATGAATTTTTTTTTTTTTAAATTTTTTTTTTTTTTTTTTCAGAAGATAAACACCACCAAATTAGACCCATATTTAAATGGTATTTTTTCAAATATAAACATTAATAAATGTTATGGCATAATGTAAATATAGGAAAATGTAAAAAAAAAATTTTTTTTATTAAATTGTCAAATTTTTTTTTTTGGTATAAAATGGGTACTTGAAAATTGTGACTTAGGATTGTACAGTAGTATCGATATTAATACTGAAAGGTAATATAACTGTTAAAAATGCTATAAAATTAATTTGGGTCGAAAATAACATGTAACATTATTTTGTTACCATTGTTAAAAATCAATTTTTTTTCGAAAATTATGAATTTTTTGTTTTTAATTTTTTTAATTCGAAAATCAAGTTAGACTCATATTTAAATGTTCTTTTTTTTCAAATTTAAACATTCATAAATGTTATGGCATAACGAAAATATACAAAAATGTGAAAATAAATATTTTTAGTAAATTTTTGGAAAATGCTTGTAAAAAAATTGAAATGGGGAGAAAACGAGTAATTATTATTAAATTACTCCTTTTACCCCAAAACCATTCACCAATAATATTTTACGAACTGAAAAGAATATGTGCAATTATTTACATCGAAACTCTTACGTTTACACTTTTGTTCATCTTCATCTTCCTTTTTATTCCCAAGACTGGGAGTAAGGTGCGTGACAAGCATCGGAAATAAAAAGCAGTAGAAGAATATGACAAAAGTCGAAAAGAAAGCCCAGCTTTACCGCCCATTAATTAGTGAGAACTCGTTGCACTCAGAAAATCCACCCTAGAGCTTCACGGAACCGCGACGGACCTTCTCACTATGGTAAATCATCAGTGTAAGGGTTCATCCCTTGGCCCAGGTGAGCCACAACCATACCCCCTCACAAAACCCCACCATTCACTCCTATTAATAACCTTTATTCTCGCCTCTGCCAAACTCATTTCTTTTCTTCAAACATTCATTTACTGACTCAATCCACTTTTTCTTCGGTTTCCCAGCCGGTCGGTTGCCCACTTATGCCAACCCTGCCGGGAACGGTTTCTACACAGAAATTACCCCCACCACACAATGTTTACTCGCCTTCATCAGCGATTTCGAGAGGGACACTTCGTCCCCGGTGCATTGGTGGAAGACCGCGTAATACGAGGACTCCTGCATTTGAAGAAGAGGTGCTTGAGAGAGTCGCCAACGACCCGTTCGGACTACCACACGCGTCACTGCCCATGCCATGGGTTCAAATCAGTCGTCTGTGCTTCGGGTCTTGCAAGAGCAAAGCCTAAATGCATACCACCTACAGAAAGTATAAGGACTTGGGCCAAACGACTTCGCACCCCGTGTGCGATTTGCCCGGTGGTTTCTGCAACGGAGCATCGATAATCCCGCTTTTCTTGCACATGTCCTGTTTGCCGATGAGGCGTGCTTCACACGTGATGGCTACTTTCAACAGCAGAAACAGCCACATATGGGAACGAGGACAATCCACCACGCAATGCTCATCAGAGTTCACCAAGGCGAAATTAAACATCTAGGGATTGGAAATTTTTGGGGATTATCTGCTGGGACCTGTATCATTCCACACACCGTTTGGATGGACCTGCGTACCTTCAACTACTTTTTAGAACACGCTTCCGCAGCTCATGGACGACATGCATACCCATTGCGACCCGCAGAGACATTGGTTCCAACATGATGGCACTCCAGCGCACTTCAGCCACCAAGTACGGGCGCATCTGAACAGAGTCTACACATGACAAATGGAATAGCGTAGAGGGGACCTGTTGCGTGCCTAGCAAGAATCGCACGACCTACGCCTAGATTATTTTCTTGGGGGCATGTGAAGAGTGTTGTGTACATTAACCCAGTCAACACAAGAGAGGAAATGATTCAGCGAAGATTCACTGCGTTTGATCAAATCAGACTCAGTGAGGGCATGTTCGGTAGAGTCCGACAGGCAATGGCACGGCGATGTAACGAATGTAATCAGGTACAGGGCAGACACTCTTGAACACCACCTGTATGTTCCCCAATAAAATGATTTCATAACAAACTACCATTGTTTGCTTTACAACCTCGCGTCAAAACACATACGTTGTTTAACAAATTATCCTTATTGTTACCTCTATCAACCCTCGGAGTACACAGATGTACGCACCCACACATACATAACATTAGAATACCCAAAATCTCTGGTTACCAAGTAACGACGCGTCAAACAACATCATCCGTAACTTTGAAACGAAGCGTCATACAACATAGCTTATTTAACAATAAATGTTCCTTATCGTTTGTTCTATCAGCCTTCGGAGTTTGTCGCAGAGGTTTTGAAACACCATACAATATATATTATATATTATATATATATATAATATATATATTATATATATATATATATTATATACTATATATATAAATATGTATTATATATATATATATATATAATATTATATATTATATATATATATATTATATATATAATATAAAAGATAGAAAATGAGGAGAAGAAGAATTAATTTATTTTAGGTTTTATCGTCTTCAACAGGCGTGATAGAGTTAATAGGAAGCTTTATCTGGGGCAGGTATTAGTGATATATGGTGTTGGTTGGGAGGCTTCTGAATGGAATCCAAAAGTATGTATGACGATAGTTGAAGCGTGTGTAAGAATAAATGGTGTCAATGGTGATTGGTTTAGGATTAATAGCGGAGTGAGACAAGGTTGTGTTATGTCTCCTTGGTTATTCAATTTGTATATGGATGGGGTTATGAAAGAATTCGAGGTGGGGATGGCAGAAATGGTGTTAGAATGATGGAGAATGGAGAGGAGTGGAGGGTGCCCTAACTATTGTATGCGGATGATTTGGTTCTGTGTGGCGAGTCTGAAGAGAGTTTGAGAGGATTGGTGGAGAGATTTGGCGGGGTGTAAAAGGAGGGTATTGAAAGAAACGTAGATAAGAGTAAGGTTATGGTTGTTGAGTGAGGACAGTCCCAGTGTGAAGTTATTAGTTAGATGATGAGCAGCTGGAGCAAGTGTCTGAGTTTAAATATTTAGGGTATGTGATTTGGATGAGAAGGAACGGATGATGTAGAGTGTAAGTGTTAGGAAAGTTGTGAATGGCAGGAGGTGGCTGGAATGCAATTAAAATCGGTTGGTGAATGTAAGGGGACTAAGTCTGAGTGCGCTAGAGTCTTACATGAGGGTATTGTTACCTGTGTTAAATGTATAGTAGAAGGACTATGGTCTGGAATAAGAAGTAGATCTAAAGTTTCAATGTGTTCAGATGGACAATCTTAGGGCATGCTAGGTGTAAAAGAATTAATAAAGAGGAGGAATGAACGTTTTAGAGAGTTGTGGGGTGTGAAGAAAGGGGTAAATAGAGAATAAATGAAAAGTATGTTGAGAATGGTTTGGCATGTGGAAAGGATGAATGAAGTTCGGTTGGGTTAAGCGGATGTATAGTGGAGAGTGTGGTTGGGAACCGACCGGCTGGGAGACCGAAGAGGAAGTGGATTGAGTGGTGAACGATATGTCTGAAGGAGAGAAATGTTGAGTTTGGCAGAGGCAAGAAAGAAAGGGCATGATAGGAGAGAATGGGGGGTTTTGTATGGGGGCATGGTGTGGCCCACCTGGGCCAGGGGGATGAACCCTTAACATTTGACGATTTACCATAGTGAGGGTCCGTCGCGGGTCCTATGATCTCATAGGGTGGATTTTCTTGTCTTGTGGACGAGCTCTCCACTAATTAATGCGTACAGAGGGGGCCGGTAAAGGCTTGGGCTTTCTTTTCGACGTTTGTCATGTTCCCCTACTGCTTTTCTTTTCGATGCTTGTACAGCACCTTTACCCTCACATCTTGGGGGCAAAGAGGAAGGTGAAAGAAAGAAAGAAAGAAGATATAATATATATATTATATCATATAATCATATCAATATATATATATATATATATATATATATATATATATAATATATATATTTATTATATATATAATATATATTATATATATATATATATATATAAGAATTGCAAAATAACCTACAATCAAATTTGTATTGAAAAACACCCCAAAAGTATTTTCACCCTGCTGGGAACTCGAACCTGAAACCACTAGCAGATGTTACGACATATGATGTTTGACCACCACACCCACGATGAGCTAACAAGAAAGAACACGACAATACTTCCTATGGTCCAAACTAGGGCAATGCCGCTTCTTCCCGCTCACACCTGGGAGAGGGTCCAAACAGAGGTACCGCAACAAGGAGTGAACATCACATAATCTACAACAGAACCGGGTGTTCAGATGTAATACGCAGAAAATTGCAATAACCTGCTAATATCAAATTTTGATTCATTATTATTATTATCACCCCTAAAGCATTTCACCTTGCTGGAAATCGAACCATGACCCCTAGCAGATGTACCCCTATGTGTTTGACCACTACGCCACGATAAGCTAAAGAACACAACAATACTTCCTATGGTCCAAAATTAAGGGCATGCCGCACTCTTTCCCGCTCACACTCAGGGGAGGGGGGGGCAAACAGGGTAACCGCATCAAGGCGTGAATAATAATACATACAGAACCGGGTCAAGATGGCACATTAAGAATTCCAAAACCTGCTAATCAAATTTGATATAGAAAAACCACCCCTAAATATTTTCACCCTAGAATGGGAATCTAACCTGGACCTTTGCAGATGTACGCGTATGTGTTTGACCACCACTCTACGATGAGCTAAAAGAACACGACAATACTTCCTATGATCCAAAATAGGGCATGCCACGCTCTTCCCGCTCACACTCGGGGGGGGGGGCAAACAGGGTACCGGACCGCACAAGGTGAATAATAATACAACAGCAGGGTGAAAATACTTAAAGGGGTTTTTTTCTAGGAAATTTTAATAACCTGCCATCAAATTTGCATTGAATTTGTATGTACATCTTGTCCTTGCGGTTCTGTTGTAATCACCTTGTGCGCTACACTTTTTGACCCCACCCCCACCCCGAGTGTGAGCGGGGAAGCCTCTGGACTATACCCTATTTTGGACCATAGGAAGTATTGTCGTATTCTTTTAGCTCATCGTGGCGTGGTGGTCAAACACATACGCTAGGGTCCAGGTTAGATTCCCAGCAGGGTGAAAATATTTAAGAATGATTTTCTATACAAATTTGCATTGCAGGTCTATTGCAATTCTTATTCGCTACATCTTGACCCCCGAGTTCTGTTAGTATTATTATTCACCTTGTTGCGGTAACCCTGTTTTGCCACCCCCCTCCCCCAGAGTGTGCGAGCGGGAAGAGCGCGGCATGCCTCATTTTGGAACACATAGAAGTATTGTCGTGTTCTTCTTTTAGCTCATCGTGGAGTGGTGGTCAAACACATACGCGTATATCTGCAGGATCCAAGGTTCGTATTCCCAGCATATTATAGCACGGTTATAGTGTTTTTATCATATATATATATATAATAATAATATATTATAATCATATATATAAAATATATAATACTTATATATATATATATATATATATATATAATATATAATATATTATATAATATATATATATAGCGTATCATATATTATATATATATAATATATATAATATATATATATATATATATATATTAATATATATCATATATATATATTATACTATATATATATATATATATATATATATATATATATATATATACATTTCTGCCCTGGCCCTCACCTTATATGAGGGCCACACCGCCTCCAAGAAAGCCGGCCACCGTCTAGGGCGGTTTCAACAGGTCAAGGAATAGAAGTTACAGCCAAATGTAGGTACGGGGAAGCGTCGAGGGCGGGGCACGTATCAGAAGGAAAGCTGAACTCTATTGTGTATCCTGGGATATACGACATCTAGTGCAAATGGGGGATATAACGTTGTCTTAGTTTGAATCTGAATTTATATTGCATAAGATTTGGGGGTGGCCTGATCTGCCTCGGCAGATGTTCAATTTGTTCTCTGGACCAGTGATTCTTCTGTAGGGAGATGTTTGGCGATGGTAGAGTGTTTAGCTAGATTGTTATGGGGCGATTTTTGTAGATATTGTGTAGTTAATTGAGGTCATGGGATGGTGAGTGAACCAAGACCTATTTTGGGGGGATTGGGGAGTGAAGATGGCATCATAGTCATATAAAGTTTGGCTGGTGGAGGAGGGGGGGGATTTTTAGTCTGTGTCGGGGGGGGGAGGGAGTATGGAGAGTATCTTGGTGGACTATGGATGGGTATGGACCTTGAGTGTTTCTTGGAAAAATTTGTCAATGTCCCTACCATGTTTCAAAGTGGTAGGGATGGGAAGAATGTGTGTCTCGGTCATATCGTAAATGCATGGATGGAGGGTGTTTTCGTACATCCAGTGATTATTCTTAGGGCAGTGTTTTGTGTAACTTCAATTATTTATGTTGATTGTAGATAGTTGCTGTGAACATTATGCGGGGAGGCATTAATTTATATTGTTCTGTGGAGTTGTTGTAGATGTGGTAAGGGAATGTGTTTCTGTCGCTGAAGTTGTGTTGGGAGAGAGTTCGGAGGGTCTTTAATTTTCCGTTTGGTTGAGGAAGTAATTTGGTCGAGGGGGGAGAAAGTCATATGTGTGTCGTAAGTGAGCTAATATTTTTGGGGTTTGTTTAGGGGAGGGGGTTGTTGTTCAAATAGACTATTGGGTGGATGAAGATTGGTGGCGGTCAGTGGTTTAGGAGGGTAATGGAGGCATTTAAGGGGGGAAGCTTGTCCATTCTAATTGGTGAAGTTGCCAAGTTTCTATAATTGTAAGGTATTCTTGGTGTTGCTGGGTGGCTGTGGTTTTACAAGTGGATGTTGGGAAATGAGACTTATGTCGTCTGCGTAAGGTGATTAGTTTGGTGGATTGGTTGGTGGGGTGGGCAAGATCTGCTGTAAAGAGATTGAAGAGGATGGAGAGAGAATGGCGCCCTGTGGTACGCCGTTTTGCAGTTTGATGGAGTTTGAGAGGGTGTTTTTATGGAAGGGACTTTTGGCATATCTATTGTAAGGAAATTTGAAAGCCACTTTTATCATTGTTTTCTAGGGGGATTGAAGATTTTTTGTATAAGGATATATGTGGGGACAGTGTCAAAGGCTTTGTTTAATGTCGATGGCTTGTAAGTATGATCTGTGTGATTGGGATTGTTGAAAGGCCCATTTTTAAAAAAAATTTTTTTATTTTTGTGTTTTTGTTGTTTTGAGGGAGAGTGAGGGCCTGTGTATTGCTTGAAATGGTTTCTATAATTTACCTTGTAGTGGTTTTCGGATCGGTTGCGGTATCGGTTGAGGTTGGGGATATTTTTTTAATATTAGTTTCTCCAACAGTTTTCAGATAAAGGTGAAGAAGAGAGATAGATTGGGCGATAGGTAGGATAGGGGAATTGGAGGTCTTTTTTAGGTTTTCAATTTTGGCGAATAAATATAATGCTTGTTCCAGATTGGGCGTATTATAATTAAGTTTCCAGGATTCTGTTAAAGACTTTACTGATGAAATGAGAGAATTGCTTTTTTCCTACCTAGGTGTTTCAGGTGGAGTTTGAGATGAGTCTGAGTTCCTAGTGCTGGTGAAATTTTTAAGGGTTTGTATTGTCTTGATATCATGTTGGTTGTTAAAAGGAGGTGGAGGGTTGTGGATCTGAGGAAGTTTTTTGAGTTGTTTACTTTGTTACTCTATTAATGAGGAGAGTAGGTTTACGGGAGATATTAGCGTGTAGTGTTTTGCGAGGCTGTCTTCTTGTTGTTTTGAGGAAGGGAGTGAAAGTTGTCGGGCAAGGATGGGAGATTCGTGTGAGGGAGGGGGTTGTTTGTTGAATTGTTTAGTTTTTTGATAACCTGCCAGGTTTCTCTTATTATCAATGCGTGAGATGTTGTTTGTAGGTTTCTGTAAAATTTAGTTGAGTAGTGTTAGTGGTTATGAGATTAGAGATCGGAGTGTTTAGGTTAGTTATTTGGTTAGGTGGTTAATGTGGTGTATTGTCTGAGTTTTACGGAGGGAAGTTTCTATTGTTTAATAAGTTGACCTGATTTCGCGGGATAGTTACTAGGATTGTAGGTATTTTCTGTGACCCTTACGCAGTATGTAGAGGTTTAGGCTGATTGATGATTGTGTTGTTTAAATTGAATGATGAAGGTTGTTTAATGTGTTAATGTCATGTATTGGTTAGGTTTATATGGGATCAATATTGGTTAGTAAAATTCTGTCCCAGAGCTTTTTTGTAGTTGGTAAATGTGTAGTAATCTTTTTTTGGGGGGTTGATGGGGGAAGTCAGAGATATGAGGATAGGGAGATGATCTGATTGTAGGTCGGTGGTTGTGTCCCAGGTTAATCTGTGATGTAGGGAGGGGAACAAAATGTAGACGTTTCTGGTGAGGTGGGGGATTGTTGCTTGGGGAGGGATCTGGTGGGAGTTTTTGGATGTAAAGATATTCAGGGGGATTCCAATTCATTAAAGGATATGGTTGCCCCGGGGGTCAGATGGGTAGTCCTCATACCAAGCAGTGTGGTGGGCATTTAATCGCCTCCAAGGTATTGGATTGGGTCATGTAGCTATTGTGATTATGGGGGCGTGTGAGTTGTTGGTACGAGGTTTGGGGTGTCGGGTGGCGAATATAAAGGTTGAAGATGTTGTAGGTTGTCTTGTCAGGATATGGGACAAGATTGGGATTTTTATTAATATATTATATATATATATATATATATATAATATATATAATATATTATATATATATTATAATAATATTATATCATATATATATATATATATATTATATAATATATATATATATTATATATATATATATATATATATATATATATAAAACCATCTAGAGTTCTTTTTCAAAGTTCGCAGATGAAATGAGGTGACCGTTGCTGGTCTTGGTCCCAAACAGACATTTCAAAATATGCCTTATTAAGCCTCGCACATTTTAGCAGATGTATTCAATGGGTACTTTTTTGCTCGTCTTCATAAATTCACCGCAGGCATAACAAAGTGTATCTGCCTCATATTTGCAACCTCTTGATGCCATCTGTGCTGAATGTGCAAAGACAACGTATCTCCACTAAAAACACTTACTAGAAGACTAACTAACTATATTGATACTTGAGCTTACATTCTCTGTATTTATTACATCATCTAAGTTGCCAGAACGTTCAAAAAATAAAAATGTGTATTTAAAAAATATTAATTTTCTTCTTCTTCTTCTTCCTTTTAATTCCCAAGACTGGGAGTAAGGCGCGTGACAAGCATCGGAAAAGAAAAGCAGTAGAAGAATATGACAAAAGTCGAAAAGAAACCCCTCTGTACCATTAATTAGTAAGAACTCGTCACAGTCAGAAAATCCACCCTAGAGCTTCACAGAACCGCGACGGATTCTCACTATGGTAAATCGTCAAGTGTACGGTTCATCCTCTGGCCCAGGTGGGCCACAACCATACCCCCTCACATAACCTCGCCATTCTCTCCTATCATGCACCTTTCTTCTCGCTTCTGCCAAACTCACATTTCCCCTGCAGACATTCCTTTACTGACTCAATCTACTTTTTCTTCGGTCTCCCAGCCGGTCGGTTCCCAACACACCACTATACATGGTAGAAATTTTCTCTGAAATGCAAATAGATCAGTTTGAAAACAGTGATGTCAAGGTAACAAAAGCAAAGTTTCAAGGGAATATTATTATTTTCCTTTGCTTTCTACACAGAAGCAATTAGGAAATAATGCTTTCAAAGCAAAGGCAAGATTTTTTGTTTTTTTTTTGTTAGTGTTATCGATATTTTTTTCATATATCAGCATCCATGCTGAAAAGAAATGTCGTAACTTTTAAAAGATTGGTAGATTTCTTTCTTTCTTTCTTTTTTTTATAGATATTTTGCATTATAATAATTATTAAGCATAACTTAAAATATAAGATGTTCATTTATATGAATAACCATATGAAATTAATACAAAATTTAAAAATCGCAATTCAATCATGCATATTTTCCTTGATTCATTAGAAAATTGTAGTCTTAGCATTTTTAGTTCAAATCATTATTAATCAAGTAACCCTTTTTTTTTTTTACTGCATTTTTTAAATAATTTTTAAGGGATGGAAGCCTGATTATTGCATAAATTGAAAAATACTCAAAATAAATACAATGTTCATTGTACTTAATTTATAAATCTATTTATCAAATACTTTAATAAAATGACTTACCTGCTCCTTCAGCCATTAAAGACATGAATGTTCCTGTCAATGCCCCAACCGCAGTAATTAGCTGTAAACACATAGCCTAAAATAAAAATATTACTGTAATTAAAAGATAATTTTTAAAACTTTATATATCACATTCAGTTCACAGTTACAAATACTGAAGGGAATGGACTCAAAACTCTAATGATCTAATCTTTCTATCATTAAAGTGTGAAATTAAAGAAAAATAATTTTCTCAAAAATTATGAATCAAATTTTTTAAAAATTATTTAAAACCATAAACATTCTTCCTATTCAGAATTGGTTTTTGTACAAAATAATTAAACTCTTTTAATTCCAAAGTTGAACACAAACTAAAATGTAATACTTTTATTTTCACTTTATATATTGAAGATAAGTACTTTAGGTGGCAAATGTTCATTTGATAGCGTTGAAGTTGTAGCAAATAACATCTTTACTGCAAAATATTTTTCATATTTATAATTGTCAATTTTTAAAAAAAAAAAAAAAAAAAAAAAAAAAAGGATTAAAGAAACAAGCTCTCCTTCATAAATTTCAAAAACTTGAACTAATGAATTCGCACATGTAAATGGAGCAGGAGTTACAGCTGGAGTCAGAAAATTTTAAAATGATGGAGCAGGCAAACAAATTTACTGACTCCTCAGTCCTACTACTACTCCGTCCATTTTATTTTTTTATTTTTAAAAAATAGGAAAAAAAATACTTATGGAAAAGATAAGCATAACTTGCTGAACAAAGACACGCTGATATATTTAACTTTTAATTCTTAAAGACAAAAATGTTGTTTACCCTAAGAACACTGTCTGAAAAACAAAACTTTCACCATGATTTTATTTCTCGAGTATTTGAATTTCAATAAATTCCACATTTTCAAGTCCAACTATTTCTTGCAGTCTTATATACAATGTTGGATAGAGTGCCGCTACATTATTAAATATGCAGCAATTTCAGTTGCACTGCTATTAAATTTCAATTTGCAGATCTCTGCTTTTCAAGCTGAATGAAATAGACATCTAATAAACAAATCCCTACATATACAATTAATAAAATTATAATCAATAGTACTGAATCTAATAATAAAAATACAAAAATAAAGAAACCTTGCAATCAGAAAAACAATTTCAAAACTTCTTCGATGAAGGACTAAGCAAGAATTAAAAGGTAACTTCCTGAAGTACGATACACCTGTGCCATGAAGATCAGTTATTGAGTTTTGTTCTTGGGTAAAGGTGCACTACAACCGAAAAGCTCGTCCGTCAGACAAACATTTTGAAATGGTAATATTTCTAAAAGTAAATGGAAGGTAGTGATGTTCTAAATATTACAGAATTATATTAAAGTTTCATTTTGTTTTATATTTGGTAAAGGTACTAATTTGTGTAAGAATTATAATTAACTGCAGTATAATGTCCATAAAAAATATAGTGTAGTGTGAAGCAAGTTAATTAATTTCAATTAAATTACTCATAAAATTTTTGTAACCTACTAGTAAATTTATCAGATTTTCTATTCTAATTATATAAATGCTGTAGGGTTGTTTTTGCAACTGAACCACTCAAATTTGGTAATTCAAATTGGAACCAGATGTCAAAAGGTTCAGTATATAGAAAAATGCTCGAAATCGAAGTTTCATAATTCACCATATTATATTTATTCAAAAAATTTCATAAAAATTGGGAATAGGAAATAAATAAAAGACCATTTTTTAGTTTCAATTTTAGGAGTTTAACATTGAACCTGCCTCCCCCCCCCCTAAATTAATATGTATTGCAATTCAATGTATTTTTCATGAATATTTGTTCAGCAGCATAATTTCAATACCAATGCTTATTTAATTTTTACGATTGAAGAAAAGGTTAAATAATTATATAAAATGTCTATGAGTAAAGCAAGTTTAAAATGAAAAAATTTGAATATCAAATGCATTTTAAATATTAGAAATCTATAAAATTTGTTTAAAGGATTTATCAGCAAAAATAAATAGAAATCTAAATTATTATGTATCTATTATTCACGTATACCATTATTTCATAGCTATATTGGAAACTAAAGCTCAATATTTTTCAAGCTAATAAATGGATTAATGAATATTCAGAATTTTTTGGTAAAATTTTTTTTAAAGAAAAATGTGAGAGGCTGAATGCCTGATCTTGAACATAATTGTGTAGTGGTTATGATGACGATGGACATTTCGATTTTCGCATGTAACAGCAGCGGTTCAATCTCCGCGAAGACACTTTTCTTTGCCTTCCTATTATAAACATTTATGTACTTTACAACTATTGTTTTTTTATTAGCAATATTAATTTAAATTAAATTTAAGATCTAGGAGGGGCATGTTTACATGGTGTGAAAGACATTATAATGGGAATCCAGGCGCTCAGAATGAGAGGGGGAGATAAGGAGTTGCGATTCGGATGAGCGACATGTGGCACAGAGCTATGGTGGATTTTGTTTGTGCAAGTACTAGAATTCTAATGGTTAAATTTAAGTCTCAATAATAGCATCTGAGGGTGATATTGGAGTGTGCTGTTTTCTGGGATAATCTGAATGATGTTTTGGATGGGGTGAGTAGGAGCTTCAGATTGATTGTGTTGGGATACCTAAATGGTTGAATAGGTGATCGAAAAAGGGATAGTATAACAGGTGGCTTTAGGGTGGCAGGAAAAAATGAGAATGGTAGGAAAGTGCTTGATTTCTGTAAGGAGAGAGGTAAGTGCGTGAGTAATACTTTCTTCAAACACAAGAGTATTAATTAAATATAGCCTACTAAAGTTAATGTAGGTAGAGATGGTGTCAAAGCGAAAAGTATGGGTTGGTGAAGATGATGTTGAAGTATGTGTTAGCTGTTAAATCAGTGAGGAGGCTGGGGATGGGATTATCGGATCATTAGGTTTTTTACATAAGATTAAGTTAGTGGGGGCTTGGATGGAGAAGGAAGGAAGTGGGAAGAATTAAGAGTGAGAAGTTAAGTGAATAAGGTAATGAGGAAAAGTATTTAAGAACACTTGCAAATAAATCAGTTGAATACGAACAAGATGAAACTGAAGAAATCTGGGCACAAATGAAGGAAGCCTTTGTTACTAGTGCAAGAGAACTATATGGATGTCTAAATGTAGGAAGTAAGAATGTCAACAGTGAGTGGTGGAATGAAAAGGTGATGCAAGCGGTTAAAAGCAAAAAAAAAAAAAAAAAGAAGAGTGGTTGAATGTGCTAAAAGCCAATGATGAGGTCTCAAAAGAAAGATGTTTGGAATTATATAAGGAGCATAAAAGTTGCATATGTAAGAGGAAAAATGAGGTAACTGAACAGTTTGGAAGGAAGATAAATGGGGACTTACAAGGGAATTTGAAGCTCTTGTGGAAGGAAGAGTGAAAGGTTAAGAATGAGAGTATGGGGATTCTCCATAGAATAATAAATAGGGATGGTGCTTTTGTAACTGAAGAAATGGTGGCGAGGAGTGTGGAGGGAACACTTCAAAAACCTGCATAACATTGGCAGTAATGAAGAGGTAATAGTGAATGTGTGGGTTTGATGGCGCAAGAAGAAATGAGGTATTTTGAGGAAGAAGTAATTAGTCGAATAAGACCTTTATATACCTGGAGTAATTGAAGAGAAGTGAAAAATGGTAAATCTGCGGGTATAGATGGAATTACTTGTGAAATGGTCAAGAATGGAGGCAAGATGGTGATTGAATTTATTTGGAAGTTGTGTAACAGAGTTTATGAAGGGTATAGTTCCAAAGGATTGAGAAGAACAGTAATAGTACCCTTATATAAGGGTAAGAGGGATATGAGGAACTGCAAAAACTATAGGGGAATTAGTTTGTGTTGTAGGGAAGATATATGCTGGAATTTTGGTTGAAAAGGTGCGTCAGGTGACTAAGAGTCTGATTGGCGAAGAACAAGGTGCATTTAGAAGAGGTAGAGGATGTGTAGGTGAAATTGTTATATTAAAACAAATGATTGAGAAAATGAGAAAAAATATTGTATTTGGGGTTTTTGAAATTGCAACAGGCGTATGACAGGATTAATAAGGAAGCTCTGTGGCAGGTGTTACTGATATATATATGGTGTTGGGGGTAGGCTTCTGAATGGAATCAAAAGTATGTATGAGAGTAGTGAAGCATGTGTAAGAATAAATTTAATTAAAAGTAATTCATTCGATATTAATAGCGGGGTGAAACAGGGATGTGTTACGTCAATTGGTTATTTAATTTGTAAATGGATGGGGTTATGAAAGAATTAGAGGTGGGGGTGGCAGGGGAAGGTGTTAGAATGATGGAGAATGAAAGGGAGTGAAAGGTTCCTTGCTTATTGTATGCGGATGATTTGGTTTTGTGTGGAAAATCTGAAGAAAGTTTGAAGGGATTAGTAGAAGGGTTTGACTGGATGTGTAAAAGGAGAATTTGAAAGTAAATGTAGATGAGTAAGGTTGTGAAAGTGAGTGAGGAGAGCCTGTAGTGTGAGGTTATTTTAGATGGTTAGCAATTGGAACAAATATCTGAGTTTGAATATTTAAGATATATGTTGCATGAAAAGGGACAGTTGATGCAGTGTAGTAGGAAAGTTGTGAATGGTGGGAAAGTAGATGGTGCAATTAAATCCTTGGTGGAAGTAAAGGGACTAAGTCAAGAGAGGGACTAAGTCTTATAATCCATGTCAATTCATTCAGGCAAAGGCAAAATGTTTCCTCCATAGACTCATATCTTTTTGAATTTAACATGTTAAAATTCAGGAAAATGCATGATGCACATATTTTTTTGTTTTGCCCGAAAACATTTCTGGGCCAAGATACAGGCCACCAAAGATTGTGCCCCGGGTACCATTTTTCAATTTTGATTTTCAACCAAAAATTTAAAATGCTGTGTGTCTTTTAAGTTGGTTAAAATTTTTGATGCATTTTTTTTTATTTTAAAGATAATATTTTTGTTTAAAATGATATATTCTCTTTTTTGAAATATGCGTACAACTTTTATTGCTGCAGCCTTCTTTTTTTTTCAATTTTTCAAAAATGCCAATCCCAATTTTTTTTTACTGTTGCTCTGTATGAGGAGTAAGCTCTACTACATCCCATGAAAAGGAGAACTTCCACTTTTGAGTTTAACAGGTCATAAAAACAATGTTAAATTTTTCAATATAAGGTATTTTACCGAATTCCATTACAATCTAGTCACATATTGGTCTCATGAAATCAAAATCTACTCTTCTTTGACAAAGCATTTTAATTCTTAAAAAATAATATGTAGGAATATTATTACAATAATAATAATATATATATATATATTATATATATATAATATATATATATATTATATATATATATATATTATATATATATATATATATATATATATATATATTATTATATAAATATATATATATATATAAAATAATATTATATACAGACTGCTTTCAAAAACAATTAAATCTTACAAAAACAAATTTCAATTAAAAAAAAATAAAAGTTTGTAAACAAAATATATGTGCAAGTTCCAAAAGCTTTCTGAGTACTATGCTTAGAATTGAAATTAGAAATTTAATGAACTAAACCTGAACTGCAATTTCTTCAGATGTTGGTGTGTTGTTGCTTTCACTGTCCACTTCCCAAGTACAATAATGAAGCTATCAATGGCAACAGTTTTCTTAATGAGCTCATTTTCCTTCCATGCTGCATACGTAACTTCAGAAGTCCTTCCTTTCCAGGACAGTCACCACAATCCTGAAACAAACAGGTCTCGCGCTCTACATCACAGACAACTAAAGACCTCACACGGCCAACCAAGGTGTCATATGTCATGCCTGCAAGCAAGTTCTTCAGTTAGAACGCAAAGTTCAAAATTTGCATAATACACACAAACAGACATCTGTAGGTGAATGTGGAACCACCCACTTCGGTCTAACTGCATAAAATTTTGATCTTTCAATATGGCGAAAGTTTCCTTAATATTGAGGGTCAGGTATCGTTTCACTTTCACCACTTTTTCTCCTTCAGCTATTATAGCGATAGTGTATTTTTTGCTGACGCTCTGGCGAGAACAGTCCCATTTATCTTCCAGATAAAATTACTGTGCAATTTGGATATCAGCTACATTGACAGGATGACCATAATACAGATCCACTTTTCCAAACACTCCTTTTGCCGCCTTCAAATTTCTTGTTTTCTCCATCATGTATTTTGTTGCAGATGGAATATGGTGCAAAATTTGTACCTTTGAAAAGGAGGCTGGGATACAGGGATGGCTTAAAAAAAATCAACTGATTTTTTTTACTTGATTTTTGTATAAAAAAATCATGATTTTTGATTTTTTTGATTTTTCTTTTTTTATATATATATATTTTTTTTTTTGTATATTTAAGTGATTTAACTTCAATAGAAATAAAAAATTAAAATAAAACTATATATATTATGAAGTTTTTAATGTATTTTAACGAATTGGGTCTCGATTAGGCCCATCCGCTACATCCATATTAAAAAATAACCTATTTAAAATGTTTATAGCTAACCAAAGTAAAATTTAGTATAAACGCAATTTTTTTCCATTTTAATTTATATAGAATGAATAAATTACAAAAAATACTATATCGACTTATAAAAAAGTTTGTTTAAAAATTATATTTTGAGTGAAGTAACGAATCTGAAAAAAATCAGAAATTGATATTTTTCTAAATAAAAATACAAAAATCACCAACCCTGCTGGGATAATTGTTAGAAGTTGCACCTTTTCATTGTAGGAAACATACGATTCAACAGCTGATTTGATGTTTGATATAAATTCCTGGCAAGTTCCACAATCTTATTTAGGTTCATTTCCTTCTGAAGATGGAATTTCAACATTGAAAAGTTTGGTCAGTTTTCGTTTGGTGTACTCATCCAGAGCTTCAATTTCTCTGCGCTTTCTTTATGCATACAGCTTATGGCTTGACTTCACTGACCATGGTTTCTTAACAGGAGTAACACAAACCTCTACAGCTGAGCTGACTGATTCAAAAAGTTGATTTCTTCTCCTGTAGATACAAATTCATCATCACCCACACTAGGGGAGAATTCTTCTTCAAGTTGAGTTAGTGTCAATTGTGATATTTTGTCAAAGCATTTAGAACAGAGAATGTCTTCACTGGAAACATCTTTACTTTGAAAGAGAGCCTTGAAATGAGCACTCATATATTGCCTACCTGAACAAATTCTGTTTTATTGCTAGTCTTATATATCACTTTCTTGTGACTATTGAAATAGTCAGCACACTTCACTCTCCTGTGGCCCCAATCAGAACTCATTTCAATCTCAGTCCTTTCCACAAAATAAAACAAAAATCCTCACAAACACGTTACTTTTGACCACAAAATTTCATGAAATGATTGTTCTCTTTGCTTGCCAGTTGACAACTGAACTCAGAATTAATGTGGCCCCTCTTTTATATGCTAGCCCATACACACAGAACATATGGATGGTTCAATATTGTTCTAGAAGGTTATGTTACACTGGAATTATCTGGATGGTTCAAGAAGGTTCTGTTACACTCTGGAATTAAAAAAATAAAAACATTTTGAGTAAAAAGAATAATAAATGTTTTTGCACTATTATATATATATATGTATAGAGAAATAATATATACAAATTATATATATAATATACTATATATATATATAGGGGCCGGTGCTACCAAGTGATATATATAATATATATATATATATTATAATTAATATATATAATATAACTATATATATATATTATATATATATATATATATATATATATATATATATATATATATATATATATATATATATATATATATTATATAAATATATATTATATATATATATATATATATATATTATTATATATATTATATTATATATATATTATATATATATATATAGTATATATATATATAGTATATATATATTATATATATATATATATATATATATATTTATATTATATATATATTATATATATATATATATATATATATATATAATATATAATATATTAGATGGGACGATTATGAAATTTTTGCCGATGGACGATGACGATTAGAGCAAATTTTGGTCCGATGACGATTAAATTGAAAAAACTAACTTATTTAAAAAATTTTTTTTCTCTCTCATCTCTCTCTATTATAGTATATAATATTATAATATTATATATAGTATACATATATATATATATATATTATAATATAATATATAATAGTATATAATATATACTACTATAATTATATATATATAATATAATATTATATATAATATATATATTATATTATAATATATATATATATAATATATATATATATATAAGGCTGCAGACAGGAGGGTCAGGGGGTTCAACTCCCCCGAAAAAATTTAGATGATTCAAAAATTTTTGATTTCCATTAAGTTCAATAATAATTAATAATAATAATAATAATAATAATAAATACATTAATAATAATGATATAATATTATTTATTATAATAATAAATAATTACTAGTTAATCAATGAAAATGAAAAAATATTTAATAAGAAATGAGAGACAATTGTTTGCTGGTCCCGTAACGATTTCTGTAGGTCAAGTGGCTTCATATACATGTATAAAATATTTTAGAACCTGGGACTTAAATGTAAGGTTTCCCAAGTTTGCAGATGAGACTAAATTGGGCTACCTCAGAAGGGAATAATGATGGATGTATAAATATTTAAAAGATAAGGAGGGAGCATGTTATCGTTGATGGATGAGCAGGTTCATTCCTGTCTCAGCAAATTTTTTCTTTCACTCATTCATTCCATAAAAAAACTAAAATTTTTTCTTTCCTCATAATCCATGGTTCAATCTTGCTTATTTCTCTGGCCATTTCAGGCAGAGACTGCCTATCAGGGTGTGGAAAAAATTCTCCTTCGTTCTCCTATCACTCTCCGCTAATTTTCATGCAGCTAGAAAATTCGTTGCAGGGATACTCCTCGACGACGCAAAGCTGGCTTTCATCAAAGGAAAGTGCCGCTAACTTCCTTGGTTCTCCTACTAACAAATCTTTTCATCTCTAGCAACCTTCTCGTAAATCTGCCTTTCCATCCTCTAATTCGATCTGATCATTTGTGCTTGCTAATTCTCCAACTGAAAAAAAGGCTAATCTCTTTGGCCCCTCCCTCAACTTATTTCTGATGTCTCAATACTAGCACTTTCCCTCCCTCAGTGTTTGAGCTCTCCACCATTTTTGTGTTTTTTCCCCAAACTTATATCCGAACAAAAGGAAGGCCGCTCTGATCCTTCTAACTATCACCCTGTAGCTCTCACTTGTATTCTATCTAAGATCTTTTAAAACCCTTCAACTCTCACTTTCTTAGATCATCTGGAAACTTCACTCCAGATCGCCAGTACGGCTCTTGTTGCCACGAAGTCTACTGGTGATATACATTCCTATCTAATCGATTTATGGTTTTTCACTCCTAGGAACTACGGGGAGACTTGCGTGGTGGCATTTGACATATCCAAAGCATTTGACCGAGTATGGCACGCGTCACTGCTCTCCAAGCTGTCCCCCTCCTTTGGAGTTTCCTCTTTCTTTGCTTACTTATATCTAGCTTTTGTTCAAAATTGCTCAATATCGGCTAGTGTTGTGATGGGGGCGACTTCTTCTTCTTTTCTGCCAATAGTGGTGTTTTTCATCAGGTTCTGTGTCTTATCTCCTAGCTTATTCCTACTTTTTCATTAATGATTTTATCTTTCACCTGCACCTCTAACTCTATCCACTCGTATTCCGATGGCTCGACCCCTTCATTCTTTAACTCATATCAATTCTTATCCCTTTTTTACTTCTGGAATTGGCCTCTCGTCTTAATCTTTCCGATTTTATTCTCGCTGATGGATAGAAATAACTTTGTGAAATTCAATTCTTTAAAAACCCAACTTTTACAAATCTCCTTCTCCAAAATACATTCTTCTAACTTTCCTGTCCTTTCGACGGTTCTGTCGTCTCTCTGTTGACAATATAAACATTCCTGGCCTTAACATGAACAAAAAAATGTTTTTTGGAAATTTTAAACATCAAAACGGTTGCTAGGCGGCCTCAAAGAACTGGAAGTTCTTTTTTAGACTGTGAGACTTTCCTCCTTTTTGCTCAGTTGCTCCGCTATACAAAGTTCTCATCCGCGCCCCTGTATGGAGTATTGCTCTCATATCTAGGGGGGGGGGGGGACGTCTGTTTCACCCGGACTTTTGTGGACAGGTCGAGCTGAGTCAACGGCAAAAAAAAAGGGCCTTATAAACTGTATTCTGTACTTTCCAGAGTTCACTTTGACCCTCTAAATCTTTGCGAGGTGATGTTGGTGTTATCTCTATCCTATAGGTACCGCAATTGCAGGTGCTCGAGGGAACTATCACTCGCGTACCACCACATTTACGACGCCTTTAGCATCACAATAGGTGCTTGTATTCTGTGCCACGAGTATGTGTTGACATTTGGTAACTCCAGGCTAGTTTGCTGTGGTGTTTCCTTCTTTTCCACCACCTATGTTTTGTGAAATTCTCTTCCATCTTCTGTATTCCTACTGCATTTAATCTTCCTTCACTTTAAAGCCTGCGTCTGGCTCATCATAAGCGTAATTTGCGCTTGAGGGGTGAACTTTTTGAGAGTACTACACCCCCTCCTTGAATATGGCTCTGCCCGTGAGTGGCGTTGGACAAACTGCTAAAAAAACCTTTGAATGGGCAGATAGGTGTGGGCAATATTGAACTGAATCTCCTATATCCCCCATCCAAAACATAATTCAGATTATCCCCAGAAAATCGCACTCTTGTTCAAACATTACCCTCAGTTGGATCATAATGTCGCAACATACAAATTTTGACACCTTTTCAAAACTTAAATTAACCTTCAGACTTCTAGTACTCTCACACCACACACAAAATCTACCATAGCTCTCTATAACAACTCACTCATCAGAATTGCACAATCCTTCTATCCCCCCTTCTCATTCCTTTCCACGCCAGCACACAAACACATCTTCACACCACACCACTCAATTTCACCGTTCCTTTCATCTTTGTTTCAGTCCACAGCGCGAGCAAATCAAATTTGCACCTCTCTTAAATACATCCATCACCTCTTCTCCTCATTCTCCTCAACATTTATCCTCTGACATTCATATACAGATACGATTCATTCATACTTTTTCGCCGAAGAATAGAAGGGCGGCTTACTGCGATCACGACCTTCTCCGGAGGCATGCCATTAGCATTCCTGGCACAAAGATAAGTGGTAGTAGGCAGCCAACCTAAATACCACCGTCCTTAGTCGCCTTCTACAACACGCAAGGACATACGTTGTAGGCAATTTTTTCTCCCACACGTGCATGGTATAAGAGATAGGGATGTCTGTAAGATGTTGTCTAGAAGAGGGGTGTTGGTATATGATATGTTGTAAGTCTCATGCTCCGAGATTATGAATACAATGAATGACTAACTTAGTGAATATTGAACCATAAAGAAAGCGAAATATTAGGCCACATATGGAATGTCAATACATACCATAAGCAAATGGGGGGGGGCGGTTATATATATATATATATATATATATATTAATATATATATATACTATATATATATATATATATATATTATTATAGCAGTCGGACGGGGTGACGTGGACCACTTTAGGTATATAACTTGGTTATGGCTAAGACTCCCCTAATAGCACTTTTTTTGGAAAATTTTTTTTGTTTTGTAAATTCAGAATCTTAAAATGCATTTGGCAGAAGCTATAGTCGCCACAATAAAATGACAAAATTGTAAAACAAATAAATTAAAGTTTTATTTTAAGTTGAAGAAATAACGCCGGATCCAGCAGCCCGACCGTGGAGCCAGATCATTAAGTGGTAGGGGTAAGCCGGACCACCATTTGAGTCATTGCCTAGATCTAGACCATCACTGTTATAATTTGTTCTTATTACGTAGATAATTTCAATTTTATATTTTAATTTTTACCTTATTAATATTAATAATTATTACATATATAAAATTCGTAATAAGTAATAAAAATGTCCATTAAAAATGATAAAATATAAATACGAATAAAAATAAAGATATAGGTGTATTGTGATCCGATATTCAAAACACCTCTTGCTTTGAAAGATAAAGGGAAGTCTTGCCTGCCCTAAATTTTTTGAACTCATTATTTTATATTTTACTAAATTTCATAATTTTTAAAAAATATAAATATATTATCAATACTTAATATAAAGTAACTTTATTTATATACATAAATTTACTATATTAAATTAATCCGATTAAATAATAATAATGATCTTTAATAAATAATAATACGTTTACTATTTAAATACGAAATAATAAACAATGGATAAGTGGTCCGAGCCTAACCTTCCGCAGTCACATCTAAATTATTAACGACTGAGGAACGTGATTATCGGTACCATAGAATTAGGCACCCGTTGTATATATGCTAATACATAAATAATATATGCTTGTGAGCATTTAAAGGTGTGAAAAAAAATTTACTTATGAAGCTTTTAAAATAATTTTAAACTAACATACTGTACATTAGTCCTGTACACTGACAAAAAAAATTATATTAAGATTAAAATCTATGTTGATGCAACTCAAGAAATTAAATTGGATACAACCTCACTAGAGCAAATCCGAGGTGGACAATTTACTGTTTATGATGGCTCCAAAAGTTGCTTTTCCTACTCTAACGACCGGGATTCAGTTTGTAGGGAATTACAAAAAAATATTCAGAAAATCATCTCACCCAACTTCTCTTTTTTACTAATAAATAAGTTTGAAATATATTATAAATGAAGAAGAGCTAGTTAAGGGGGAGGATATAAAGAGAGGGCCACCTCGATATGTCTATGGAGGCTTTACACTCATATGAGGAGACCCGACACGATGTAAGTGCGAATTTATGTACCCTAATCTTTCTAACATTTAAAAGAAGTGGTATGTGGAGAGAAAGAGAAATAAGGAACTCAGAAATAGCAACATGCCGCGGTCACGCAGGATTAAATATGATCTAAATTAAAACTAAGAGAATGGCAGGACGCGAAGGGAGCAAATTAAAGAAACTTCGGTTAGTGAGACTGTGTCGAAGAAACTAAATTTATTTCATACACTAAATACGATGAATTCCTGCAGTGGATATAAAACCTACAGACGATTGTGGATTACCGATCGTTAGTTTTCCAGTCTCAGAAATTATACATATAAGAGTGTAACAACTGATTTCGATGATCTGTGTGCTGCAACGGCTCACTGGCACCGACAGTAGTTAATTTTCATTTGTTTCTCTTATATTTATTATGTAGTTTTGCTATTTCACTTTTGATAAATTGATATTCATTTTCGTTTTAGATTTATATAACAAATAGTCAAACTTATTTTTTGTAAAATGATCAACTGAGACTTTCCATTAAGTTGCATTGCAGCCGCCTAAGTTTGTATAATGTCACCTCGTATTCTGTTGTTTGTGTTAATTCCCGATTCATATTGGTTGAAATTAATCGAGCTAGTTTTCATTTGCTTTCTTGGTATAGTTTGGTTTGGTTGGCGTACCATATTTGTCCTTGTCTCAGATATTCATTTCCTGCATAACATTCTTCAGAGTTAATCTTCACCTTTCCTATATGTATAAAATTAATTATCACTAAAAAATATTAATACAAAGATTTAAAATTAACATAAAATAAAGGATTCATGCTTTCACTTAAGGAAAAAAATGAAATTTCTTCTATTCAGACGCTATTTCTTTTCTTTATATTATTTATTATAAAATAATTTATATATATTATATATAATATTATATATTATATATATATATATATATTTATTGATATTATCTAATATATAATATATAGTATATATATATATATTATAAGATCTAATATTTTCAATCCATTTATCTTTAATACGTAAACCTTGCCTTTTAAACTAAAAACTTAAATATAAAATTAAATTTTGACAAGTTGGTCTTTCAGCTTTTTCCATAATAAATGTTCCTTATGTGTTACCCTTTGCCGTTTCTCTTAAAGCCTTTTTAAAGACTATACTCCATTCGGAAATCTTTCTGTATCTGGTTCTTTCCCCTATTCCCTTGCTCCCGTCTCCTTCAAATATTCTTAGCTTTTTTCTCACCCTCCTCTTTTTCTCATTCGTTTTTCCATGGACCAAGGCTTTTTTCACAATAGGCCCAATCTCATTTTTTTTTTACGATTAGAAAGATTTTATTCTTGACCTTGAATAAAGGAATCTCTCTCACCGAAGATTAGATTAGGAAAATGTTAATGGTTACCACGATTAAGACCAAACCATGTGAAAATAACCCGCAAACTGTTGTGGAAATATTTTGTTTATTGAGGTAATTAATTATAAATCTCTTTCATGATAGGTCCATTTATATTTATAAATTATTTTAAAAATTTAAAAAAATTATCCAAACATTTAATTTAATTATAAATTATAATTTTTTCGTGAGTTTCGTAAAGTACACACTTCATATAGTATAAGTTCCAAATGAAATCAATTTAAATAAATTAGATTTATAAATGTTGGTTATATATTATAATTATATATTATATAATATAAATTAATAATATAATAGATATATAAATATATTAAATAATATAATATTTATATATATATATTATATTTAAATAATTATAATATAGTATAATAGTATATACTATAATAATATATATATATATATATATATATATATATATATATTATATATTATATATACTATATATATAATATAATATATATATATATATAATAATAATAATTATATATAATATATATATATATATATTTAATATATATATAATTTAATATATATAATATTAATATTTAATATAATATTATATTATTAAAACGATATATATATATTAATATTATATAATATATAATATATATAAAATATATATTATATATATTAATATAAGGATATATATAAATAAATTATAATAATATATATAATATATATAAGATACTAATAATATATAATAATATTAATATTATAAATATATTATATTTTATATAGAATTTAAATTTAAAAAATATATAATATATACATATACACCTAATATAATATATTATATTCATAATATTTAATGTAGTAGTTATTTAATATATTAATTAATTATATTTTATAATTAAATAATTAATTATAAATATATTATATAAATATATTAAATATATATATTAATTAAATTATAATAGATATATTATAATATTAATATTAAATTATATATTTAATAATATTAACAAAATATAATAATATAATATAATATAGAGAGAGATTCTTATAGTTATAGTAATTATTAAAAAGTATAATAATAATTAATTTATATAATATATATCATATATTATTATTATAATAGATATTAATATATATTAATTATAATAAAATAGATAATATATATATATATACATATATATATATAATATCTAATTATATATTTATATATATTAATATATATAAATTTATAATAATATAATATAAATATATTAATATAATATAATAGAAATATATATAATATATAATATATATATATATATATAATATTAAATAATTATGTAATATATAATATATAATAAATATATATAATATATTAATATATATAAATAATATACAGTATATAATATATATAATATATAATGTACATATATATTTATATATATATAAATATATTATAGATATATATATATCATTTTAAATGAGATAATTAAAAATAAATATATATATATATAATATATTATTATAATATTAATATAATAATATGTAATATAATGAAATATATAATAATATATATAATAAATATATAATATAATTTATGTATAATATATATATATATATATATATAATATAATTATTAATTAATTATATATTATTATAATAGTTATAATTGGAGTTTATTAAAATTAATACCTAAAGAATATAATTGTATACTTATAATTATATTATTAGTATTACAATTGTTACATCGCTATTTTCCATAAATAAATATCAGTTATTATATATTTTATATATATAATATAGCGAATAAATTATTCTTAAATTATAAATAATTATATATACTCAAAGTATTTTTAATATAAAAAAATATTATATATTGTATATTATATATATATCTATATATAATATATTACCTAATGAAAATAATAGTAAAACAAAGATTAGTATTAATACACTATGTAGGGATGCCGAAAGAATTTGCCCAGCGTACATCACTATATAATATATATATATATAATAGATATAGAGGCGCTATGTGATACTACGGTAGGGAAGTACTAATACAGGAGCGATACGTATAGTAGTGCAGCCTCGTAATATTAATAATGTATAAAATAGTAATAAATAACCAAGGTTATAAATTCATTTGGACATTAATTATAAAAAGTAATAAGTATTATTAACTATAATGAGAACTACTTACGGTAACACTATTTGGATAATTTTTTCGTAATACTTTCCATAAACGTAGTATATTATCTTCCAAAAAATATTGGCAAGCTATATGGAATATATAACGGCTATATATTCTAAATTAGATATGTATATATATATATATATATACTATATATTATGTTGTACATATTTATTAAATATGCTTTTAATAAACAATTATATTGAGCTAGCTAATTACAATATATATAGTTAAAAAATATAAAACTTAATATTACTTTATTAATTTGTTTATATTTTGAAGGAGTTTTCCATACAAAGGCCTCTTCTAGATAGCCTATATCTTATAATTTAATATCTCCTCAATAATTTAGGCATATTACTCGTTTAATGATTAGTAGTTGCCTCTCTTTGTAATTTAATTGAATATTGTGAAAACAATAAAGTAAACATTTCTATATAAATTATAAATATATTTTATAAATAATAAAAATTATAATTATCATTTCGATATATTATTATAATTTATATATATAATATATATAATATATTAATAAATATATAAATATAATATATATATATAGAGATATATCATATATATATATTATAAATAATATATTATTAAATAATATAATATATAATAATATATAATATATATATATATATATATAATATAAATATATATATATATTTAATATTATATAATATTAAAATAATATATATATAATATACAAATATATAATATATAATCTTAATTATAATAATATAATAATACATATATTATATAAATATATAGTATTATAATATAAATATATATATAATTTATATTAATATATTATTATATATATATTTATATTTATATTATATATTATAATATATATTAAAAATATATATATAATAATATAAATATATTACAGTATCACCACCACGCTCCACGGGCTCAAAGCCTTAATCAAGGGAGGTAGGTGTATTATCATATATAACCTAATAAACTCGTACAACCAAACTAGCAATCAATTACGCGGTATATATATATAGATCATAAAGAATATCAGGCTGTAGGTCTCAAGAATATGAGGTATATATATAATATAATTATAGGTATATATATATGAAGAGATTAATAATGCAATTAAAATTCTAAATTGAACGAAGGGTATAATAGATGATAGTGCACAGCATACATAGAATATATATTAAATAATAAGTATATAGGTGATATATGTTATATATAGTAGTATAATGGGTAAAATGAAGTAAATAGGTGACCACCGTCAATAGCGTATACGAATGATATTAGGTACGGTAAGTATTTAGCGAAATACTGCAACACCCAAAAATACTCAGTAGGTTGACACAGCACTAATATTATCAGAGCTGCGGAGTGAGTATGAGTTATAAACTATTATCAGAGATGGCGTGTGAACGACCGGTACTTGGGGTGATAGAGTCCCCTCGTGCGATTTTTCGAACCTATGACACGGCTACACTCACATGTACCGGATTGTTATTAATGTAAATAATAGTGATTAGATAAGTCAAAAACAAACATCTGCCACGTAAAGTATAGATTTATGTCTTCAAGTGTACTAGAAAGTATACAAGATTACTGTTATAGTCTTTTTAGCGTTGACTCGGACCCTTATCCAAAAGCCGGGTGAAAACCTGAGCTCCCATATCATCCATAAATACTAAAAAGAGCAGCAGATTTATTCCACAAGGGCGATGGACCCTTTGTATACTGGAAGGAACTAGTGAGGAGGAAAAAAGTCTCGCAGTTATAAACAGAAACTCCCAGTTTCTTTGAGCACCTAGCAACATTGTGATGTGAGGTTTCTCAAGACATTTTTTGTTCTGATGTAGGCCAGATGTTGTGTGTATATAGTTAGAGCAATAAGAAGAAAAGATAAGGAAGCGAACTTGTTAGACTCTGAGTCGTCCGAAAAAGACGATAGGAACGTTTAGAAGGTTGTCTTAGAGAGGGAGATTTGTAGAAGTGGGTTTTTAAAGAATTAAATTTCACAAGGTTGACGACGACCCCACCCGGAAAATCTATCCAGATCAGCGAGAATTGGAACGGAAAGATTAGACGAGAGGCAATTTCTAGAAGTAAAAAGAAGGGAGCAGAATGAAATGAGTTGAAGAATGAAAGGGTCGGAGTCATCGGCTATGACGGTGTTAGAGTTAAGATGTTGCAGACAAATGAAGTCATTTAATGAAAGCAGGAAAAAGTAGGAGCATTAAGACAGAAACCCTGCAGGGAACACCACTATTGACAGAAAAGGAAGACGAAGTCGCCCCATCAACCAACAGCCGATATTGAGCGATGAAAGAAAGCTAGACAAGAATAAGCAAAGAAGAGGAAATCCAAAGGAGGGCGGGCTGGCTGAGCAGAGAAAAATGGACGCGTGCCAAATACACACTTGGTCAAATGGGCTATTATATAGTTTAGTGTCAAGCTCGCCTATCACTCACGGCAAGGGTTCTCTCTTCCCGTGAGTTCCTGGAGGTGGAAACCATAAATCTGTTAGATAGAAAGTATAATTCACCAGGGCTAAGACACCTCGAGAGCTAAGCCATTATACTGGCTCCGCCAAGATCTGGAAGGAAGGGAATGAGATTCCAGAATGGGTCTGATACAAGAGAGAGTTTGATGTAAGGTTCAAAGATCTTTTAGATAGGAATAAGGTTTAGAAGCTTTAGGGGCCCGAATAAGATCAAAAATAAGATCAGAGCGGCGCTCCTTCCGACAATAAGAGAGAGCTTGAAGACAGTATGAGTGCGTGGTGTTCCCCAAAAACTGTGGGAAAGTTGCTTAGTATTGTAGGTATAAAGGCAATTTATGAGTTTGAACGAGAGGAGGGCGAGCACGGAGACACTCCTTCTGAAAAAACGCGGTAGGAGGCGGAATTGCATACTGAGTATCCTCGTGACCTTTCCAATACGTCTAATAGATTTCAGGGACCCATGGCACTGATCAAATTGTAATCTCAAGGCAAAGTCATAGTGACACCTGAGAGAAGAGAAGGTGGAGGAATTGTAAGGATATGCCAGATAATCTGTATCCAGTGGATTGAGTTAGAGTGTAGAAAAGAGGAGCCGAAGAGATTTGGCTATACTTGTCAGTTTGGTGAGAGTTCAACAGAATAAACCATTCTCAGATTAGTAAATAAGAGAGGATAGCGTAGATTACGTAAAGTTGGGAAAGATGTTTATTGTGCAAGAGGTCCGAATAAGATTTTAATCAGAGTAGAGATAACAAGTGAGAGTTATGACGCCTTTGTTTGATGGTGAAGGTCCGCGCGAGTTCGATGAGAGTATCCCTGCAAATAACTCGAATACTAAGTATATTATATATACTGTAAATGTTTTATAAAATTATATATATATACCGTAATAATATAATATATATATTATATAATATATAATATATAATTATATATTATATATATTATATTATTAAGATATATATATATTAATTATATATACTTATATATATATAATTAATATATATATATTATTATAAATATATTATATAATATATATATATAATATATTATATATATATATATATATATATTATAATATATTATATTATTAATATATATATATATTATTATTAAAATATATATATATATATATATATATATCGCATGATGAGAGAGGGATGAAGAGTAGAGAGAGAGAGAGAGAGAGAGAGTTATTAACTAAATTATTACTATATATGAGACCGGATTGCACAAGGTGTTATAAGAAGCTGAAAGGGAGAATAATAAGTCCCATATTAGGGGGACTATCATTTGCAGTGAGACTTACGCAGATCACGGCTAAAGTGGTTCACGCACTAAATAATTTTAAGTCGTGAATTAAGATGGCTATATCGTATTTATGGTATACTGTCAATCAGTACTATGGTTATAAGTTTCATATACTAGCAAGGTAGTTAAGCCATATACCCCTTCATGATGAAACTGTGTTGTCAATAACATTAAGAATGATTACGTTGGTATTTGTGATAATGCTGAATAGGAATATAGATAGTAATATAACTGAGGTTGCTAAGGTTTTGGTATCACGCCACATTTCAGGAATTAAAGGCAGGTAGTATATATGATTCTTGAAACCAAGGTGTAATTGCCGTACGGTAAGGTATGGATAGAAACTATAAGATGTGAGTTAAAGAGAAAACTTCTCCGGTTTAAATTTTGTAGTGGTTGGGTAACTCGTGGTGGAGTACGAAATTTATGGAAATTTAATTATTAAATGGAGATTGACAAGCTGTATGTTAATGGTTAAATTAATATAATTTAAAGTATCTTATTTTACTTAATGGGTTATATATATATGTTTACCGAATGAATTGTCATGGATCATATAATATAAATACCGAAATCCTTTATTATTATATTTCTCCGCGATTGAACACAGACAATAAGAGAAATAACTTTCCACTGGTTAAAAATATATATATATTATATATTATATATATTATAATTAATATTATTATATATATATATTAATAATAAATATAGTTAATATATTATAATATTATTAATAAATCTAAATTTAGAAGATAAATAAATAAATTAAATATGTATAATATTTTATATTTTTCTTATAGTCATATTAATATTAAATAGTAGCATAATAATAAACTAACACTAGTATATATAATAATAATTGAAAGTGAGCTCCACAAGTGTCGGATACTTGCACAGATGTCCTCTGCATCTAGACACTAATAGTAATATATACTGGTTATACTTCCAAATAAAATATAATGGAATAACATATTTACCATACCTATTATAATAGATTACCAATACCATGGTATATAATCGGAGGCATATATATATATAGGGCATTTATAAGACTAACTTTAATATATATCTATATATATATATATAATATAATTAATATATATATATATAATATTTAATAATATAATATATATAATTATTAAATATAATTATATTATATATTATATATATAATATATATAATATTACATTAATATATATATATATATTTATTATATTATAGATATAATATATTATATATTAATATATTTATTTATATATATTATATATATATATTATATTAATAATATATATATTATATACATATAAATATTATAATTAAATATGTTATATTTAATATATATTAATATATATATTAATATATAATTAATCTTATTATATATAATATATATATATAATTATTTTAATATAATTATAATATATGTAATAATATTATATTATATATTAAATTAGTTTGATACCAAATATACATGATATTATTCAATTTTCTAATTATACATAGTTATATATATTATGATATATATATTAATATTTATATATTTAAATATATTATATAAGTATATATATATATAATTATTATATATATTATAATTACTTTAATATATATATATATACACTAATATATATATATATATATTATTATATGATGTATATATCATATATATATATATAATAATATATATATATACTATATACTATAATATATAATATATATATATATTATATATATAATATTATATATATTAATATATATAATTATAAATTATATTATATATATAATATATAGATAAATTACTCATAAAGTTGCGTAACTAGTATTCTCTATATATACTATATTTTTATATATCATAGGGAATGTACATATATAAGTAATGTACTTACTATATAATATGGTATAACTATTATATATATATATATATATTTATAATGTAGATTAAATTATGCATAACAAATAATTATTATAATATATAATATAATATAATTATATAATCATACAGTAAAAAAAAAAAAAAATAATAAAAAAAAAATATTGATTATATAGTATTATATAATATAAATATATAGTATATATAATATTATATATATAGTATATATAATATTATACAATATATATATATATAGTATATTAGTGATGGGACGATATAGGTAATTGGCTAATTTTAAAAAATATACTATATAATATAATATATATAATATAAATATATACATATATATATATATAGATAATAAATATATATAAATTAATATAAATATAATATATATTTATAATATATATATATAATATATTAATAATATAAATATAATAAATAATATAATATAATTATATATATATATATAATAATAAATATAATATATATTATATATATTATATTAAATATAATATATA
>JABUQX010089029.1:27500-35000 GCA_015478945.1 Trachelipus rathkii | reverse complement strand
ATGGTGATATTCTCACGTGTGCATTTATGTTCGTTTTCTAACGCACAGCAGACATCTTAGCGTATACATTTCGTCAAGACAGCCAGGTGCATGTTGATATAACATTGTATTGAGGTATTTCTTTTGATAAATTTATTATATTTTATTACTTATAATAAAATATAATAAATTTACTATTATTAATCTTCTTTCTTATCTTTATCATTTTTAGACTTGTTTGTATAAGTGGGAGAAGTAAATTAATTTTTAATATTTTAATAGAAAATTAATCTTGGATCCACGCCCAGCGAACAGGCTTTGTATTTTGATGTGTATACAAACAAACTCGACATGTTTCCTTTTATGCATTTTGAAAAAAACTTTTGCGTACAATATAAAAGTTAATTATGAAAGAAGTTTGATACTTTTTCTAGTTTGGTATACAAATTTAACTATTATAATATATTTGTCACATATATATTCTTATATATTTTATTATATATATATATAGATAATAATTATATTATATATATAATTATAATATATATATATATAATATAATATTATATTATATATATATATATATAATTATATATGTATATATATATATATATATATATTATAGTATATATATAATATATAATATATATAATATATTAAATATAATATATATATATTAGATATCACTATATATGTATATAATATATATTATATATTATAAATTATATAATTAATTATATATATATATATATATATATATATAATATTAATAATATAATATATATATATATATTTATATATATATATTAATATATATATATATAAATATATATATATAATATATATATATATATAAATTATAGTATATATATATATATATATATATATTTATTCATGGGATATACATTAAATGTAATCTTGTGCATGATTTAGAGCATGCTAGTATAATTTTTTGCTATATATATATATAATATATATATTATATATAATAATACTATATATATATATATAATATAATATATATATATATATTATATAGATATGATTACGCTATATTTATATATATATTCATGAATATTATAGAATTTAGTTTGTATAATCATTTTGTCTAATATTAGGCTGCAGCCCATTATTATATATTGATTTGTATGTAAATCATATTATATGTTTTTGTATTTTCATTAATATATAATTTTTTCAATGTGTAGGAAAAGCAGTTCACATTTTTTTTTTTTTTATTAAAATATATATTTTATTGTGTAGTTATTCCTTATATTGATCAATTACTTTTTTCAAAGATTTCATTGTTTATATATGAGGTCATATTCTGAAATTTAATTGCACAAAATTTCACTTGACAATTCATAAGTATTTATCTGATTAGCAAAACACAGTCTTGAGGATTGGTTCTTGTACAAAAAGAATCCCGTCGTTCCATTCTATTTACACAGAGTCGTTCACAGCATTGAAATTGATAGGGTTCATTTTATGTATATTATAATTTTGTCTTCGCGGCTATTGACTAACCATAGGAGATGAAATATGATAGATATACAGACTAAACACCGCCGTATTTTGCATGACAGTTGTCTTTGGCCTGCCCAGTGGAATGCAATAAGGGTTTACACCCATTGACAAGTAGTTTTTGTATCTGTCACCAATAAAGGTGGGTTTGCCTTGTATGGGAAATACCTTTGTACTACCTGAGACAGTATTTGTTATGCAGTGATAATACCTTATTTTGGTGCATTTAATTGTCTCTATTTGTCGTGGCTTAAAGTAGCACTAGAAAGTACTATTTTAACATTGGGATAGCTGATTAAGAACTGTACTAAAATTAATTTTGTAGTTGTTCGTGTTATTAAACAGTTGAGATATTGTTAATTTTTATTCAAGTGAGCACTTTGTATTCCATTGCGTATATAACTCAGTAAAGCTGTAGGAGATTTTTCGTATTTTTGTTTTTTACGCCGTATCGTTAACTAGCATTCTGCTATTAAAACGGATATTTGTGTACTGGAGATCAATTGACCCTAATAGAATTAAATATTTTAATTTTTTTTTAGTCCTTAAAATATATAAAATATATTTATATATATATTTATATATATATTATATATATATATATATATATATATATATATATTAATATATATATATATATATATAGTATATATTATACATTCCTACACCAATATATATATATACTATATATATATATAATATATATAATAAAATATATATTAGTATATATATATATTTGAAGGACGAGCTTAAAAATTTTGCAAGAACCACGCGTGCTAAAATATTGATTTTCCGAGAATTTTTCTTTTTACCCGCTTGGGCTCTAGGGCCGAGAACAATATTTTCCCACAGGTTTTTGAAAAATTTTTCTGCATAATATTGAAGTGTATATATATATATATAATATATATAATATATTACATATATACTATAATATATATATATATATATATATATATATATATATATATATATATATATATATATATATATATATATATATATATATATATATATATATATATATATATATTTCAAGATTTGTTGAAATTTAGTAGAAAACATAGAGCTATCAGGCTGACCAAAATCTGAGAAAAGTAGAAAATTTATTTTGTGACTCGTGCATTTTTAAAAGTGACTTTTTGACGTATTATTGATTCAAAGTTTATTAAGATGGCATCTCAGGAAGAACTTATTGCTATGTGCAAGGAACTAGGTTTATCTAGTCAGGAGGCAGTTAATTACCTGAGAGAGGAACGTGCTAAAGAAAGGGAACATGCTAAAGAAGAAAAGAGATCGGCTAGAGAAGCAGAAATAGAAGAAAAGAGATTGGCTAAAGAAGCAGAAAAAGAAGAAAAGAAATTGGCTAGAGAAGCAAAAGAGAAGAGACTAGCTAGAGAAGCAGAAGTGGAACTACAAAAGTTCCAGATGGAAAAGGAATTAGAGCAGCAGAAGATAAATGCAGCATTGGAAGAAAAGAAGCTTATGATGGAAGCCGAGGCGCGTAAAGAGAAAATGGAAGCCGAGACACGTAAGATGAACGTCAGGCAAAGTTAGAAGCCGACAAAATTGCCAGAGAGTCTGAGGAGAGAATGCTGAAAATGAAGCTGGAGGCGGAAGACCGTCAGAGACAGCATGAAGCGGCAATAGCATCGTCCCAAAGTTCCTCAAACACAAATAGCGTTTCTCACGCGAGTAAATATCCTAAATTGAATCTGCCAAACTTTGATGAAAAGGTCAACAATATTGAAGAGTATTTGTTGATGTTTGAAAAACAAGCTGAATCGAACGAAGTGCCAAAAGAAAAACAAGCTCTAGTGCTTGGGACATTTCTGACGGGTAAAGCAGTCCAAGTATTTAACAATTTCACGGTTGAAGAATTGAAGAATTATGAAGAGTTAAAGAGAGCGCTATTAATTCGGTACAACCTCACTGAGAGTGGGTATTGTGCAAAATACAAAAATATTAGCCCGACTGATGAAGACATTCCCAGAGTATATATTAGGAAGATAGTTGAAGCTCTCCGTAAATGGATAATCGCGGCTAAAGTTAAAATGACTGCAGATGATTTGATCGATTTCTTCTCGATCGACAAGTATTTGAGCACGGTGCCGAAGGAGCTTGCCGTTTATCTAAGAGAAAAGAATGATAAGGATATTGAAAATATAATAACTAGTTCTGAGAACTATATTGAGGCCCATCACATGAAACTAACGTCAAGTCACGCACGGAGTCAAAGTCAAGGAAATATTAAAAGTCACAGCAACAATAATTATTACAAATCGAGAAATAGTAATAGTTATCACAGAAACGATAACTCAAAGAGCAATAACCAACACGCATCGAGACCAACAGATAACGCAGCAAAAGGTAATAATGGGAGTAATGAGCGGCGAAAACAACGCCAAAGTAGCAGTGAACCGAGAACTGTGGTCACTTGCTACAGATGTCAGAGGAGAGGGCACTTAGCCCGAGACTGCAGAGCCCCTCCATACTTCAACAATAGTGGCAGAAATTTTGGAAATTCCAATAACAAACAGAAGGAAGACGGAAAGAGTACGGCAGCGTCCGGAGGTTTCCAAAGAGGAAGAAAAGCCCTGAGATCCTCAGGTGAAGAACCGTCTCTCCTTAATGATACAGTTGTAGTGAGTGAGACCGATAGATACTCACACAACTTGCCAATAACTTATGGGACAGTGAACGGGTATCGCGTTCAGTTGCTCCGGGATAGCGGTTGTAATTTTGTAGTAGTGCGCGAGAAGTATGTACCCGAAAAGTGCTATACTGGTGCACATACAACCATGAGATTGTTAGATAGTACGGCTCGAGAAGTTCCACTCGCAAACGTCGAGATAGACACCCCATACTTTGTGGGTAAGACGACCGCAGCAGTGCTGCCAGAGGTCGTATATGATCTGGTTATAGGAAATATCGAAGGGGCACTCCCCCATATCAGCCAAACCTCGCATGGGAAGCGACTAAGTGTCATGGTCCGCACGTTGTGCAGGACGGAACAGCTCAGAAGGAGTTGTTATTCTCCTTTGCCGAGCGAGCTGAGGAAGATTCGTCAGAAGAATCTACGGAAAGGCGCAACGCCGAACAAATAGATCATATGTCTGAAGAGGCGAGAACGGAAGGTGAACAGATAATGGAGGAAGCACCGTCTGTCCAACAATCACTAATCATGTTTGAAGAGAAAGATGAAACAACCGCAGATACACAATTGTTCAATGAACAAGAGTCCCAAGATTCCAAGTCTGGAAATGAAGTTATTGCAGAAGATAAACGTAAAGAAGTTTACTCTGAGCCACGTGTAAATATTGGAAGTGTAATGGAAGTATTGATACTACAGAGGGAGCAGTTGTACATAATGTAGTAGAGGATGAGAGTCAGAATGACATTACAGAAAATAGTGCCATACAAGAGGGTGACAAAATGCCCCATGTAGATAGTTCGAAAGCACACAGTGTCGCAGCCGTGAACGAAGTGGAAGAGGTTCACGACGGTCAGATTACAGAATTAATCTGTGACCGCAAAGTCGTAAAAGAACGACAGAAGAATGAGGATACCCTCCAGAATATACCCAAAGTAATTGAAAAAGATGGAAAAGAATTTATTGTCGTAAACACGTTTTGTTAAAAGCGGTATATGAAAGCCAGGCCAGAAAGGCGTCACTATGAAGAGAGCCGAAAGGGAAGTCAGAATTGGGGTGAATATTTCTAGGCAAATTAATATATGAAGGGGAAGATTAGAGGTTGCTAGCGGATCAGTGATTTTTACTAATCCGCGGCATGCGGATATGCGATAGTTTAAAATCACCCATCCGCGGATTCGCGGATGCGGATATCGATAAGTATACGTTTTTAGCAGTTTTAGCCAACAAAAACTTCAATATATAATATTATTAATATATATATATATAATATATAATATATATATATTATATATAATAATACTATATATATTATAACTATATATATATATATATAATATAGTCAATAGCTATATAATATATATATATATATAAATTAATTATAGTATATATAACTTATATATAGCTCGTGTTACCCAGCAGAGTGCAGAACGCTTGGACCCAACTCTTTTTGCACCCCACAAACCTCTTTCCCAGGCCTCCACCAATTTGGAAAAAGTTATATATTAATGCTTTGAAATTAATAAGTTCTTAAATTATATGCTTTCAAGAAACAAAACAGCTTCTTAAGCCCTTTGAAGGGGAGAGTTTTGCTTATCTCTTTCGTCGTTAAAGTGAAGATCTGCACCACTGAAAGATGCTCACTAAATACACTTGTGAAGGGTATGCTAAGAATTCCCTGACGTCTTCTGCAAGATGTGGAAAACTTTACAATTATCATTCCACAAGACCAGTGGATATTATACTGATTCCAAAATTTTTCTCCTTTTATATTCTTCGATCAAAATGAAGAGTGTTTTTTGGACACTCTGAACAAATCTTATCGCTCGCTAAAAAGGCGAAATGAACGTGTTCATGGTTTCAGTCAATTGAACAGCTAAACAGATGCGTAATGCCGTGTCGTATTGTGTAGATTTTTTGCTTATTTCATATAATAGGCATAGATAAGAATTATATAATGCCTTTAGAAGTAGCATTCAATCACAAATCAGACATCTTAAATTAATTATATAACCCTACTGTAAAACACGTGTTCAAGAAATTTAAAATGATTTGTATTTAAGAAGAATTTATAAAAAAAATGCACTATGTAAACATGACTCGTCGTATTTAATGCAGAGTTTGAAAATCGGATTATCATATTCTTCAGCATTAAATGCTATCTGTATCCTTAGATAAGTCCCTTGCTTTTAATATAATAATATACTATAATATATATAAAATATATTAGATATATAATATACTATATATATATATAAATTAATATATATATATATATTATATATATATATATATATATATATATAATATATATATTATTATATAATATAAAATAATAGTGCACAACAATGTTCTCATAAATTTAGAAGGTGACATTGCTATACAGCTCTCCTCAAAAATTAACATGCGGATGCGGATTGCGGAATGCGGGATAGTGAAAAATGATGCGGAGATATCCGAAGTATGCAGATGGGATGCAGGCATATCCGCAATTACACCCTCTAAATAAGAAATAAGAAATAAAGAGAGGAAAGTTAATGTGTATAAAATGGCACAAACGACTTGCTAAGCAAAAAAGAAAAAATAAGCCACAAAGAATATAAAAAAGTTGAAAAGAAAAAAGAATACAAGATGTAGTCAAACAAGGGGAAGATGAAGATGACAAGAAGGAAGAAAAAGATAGAAATGGTCTAACAGTGTTATACCTATAAGTAACAGGAAAAAATCCAATTCAACCAACATATTGTTGGGAAGAGAAGAAATAATAAAGAGGTTGACAGTGATGAGATTGGAGAAGAAATAAAAAACGTTAAATTTTATGGAAATCAGCTTTACAAAGCTTCTGAGCACAGCAGTGCCATAAAGTTTGAAAAGAGAGGAAAAATATGAGCGAACGGAAAGCATAAAAAATATAGAAGAAAGGATAAACAAGGAGAAAATGGGAGAAAGAAAACAGAGAATGTAAAACTATGGAGAAAAAAGCAGCAAGCAGAACTTACCAATATTCTGAAAGAAAGCAATAGAAACATGAAGTTTAAAAAGATAAAAAAAATATGAGAAAAAGAAAGATAATACAATAAGTTATGAAAATAAGACGATAAGAGAGGAGAGTCTCATGCGAAAAGAGAGATGATAAAGGAAATAATGTGGAGAAGTTACATCAAATGTATCAAAAAAGAAGACATGATAGAAAAGGAAAAATCAATGTTAAGAAGAGGGAAAATATTAAGGGATATGTGAAGAGAGAGAGACAACCACGAGTATCTTAAAGAGTGATACAAGCAAAATGATACAGAAATACAGAAAGAGAATGATACAGAAATACAGAAAGAGAATGATACAGA
>JABUQX010089029.1:15000-22500 GCA_015478945.1 Trachelipus rathkii | reverse complement strand
TTTTTTGATTAAAATATATAATTTTATTAGTGTGTCAGTTGATTCCGTTTATTGATCAATTTTCTTCAAAGATTTATTTGTTTAATATATTGAGGTCATATTTGAAATTAATGCACAAAAGTACTGACGAGATTCATAAGTATTTTATCTGATAGCAAATACTACAGTTGAGGATTGGTTCTTGGTACAAAAAGAATCCGTCGTCCATTCTATTACTACAGAGATCTTCACAGCATTGAACTTGGTAGTTGCCATTTTGTTATTATAGATTTGTCTTCGCAGGCTATGACCTAGCAATAGAGTTTGAAAATACTGATAAGACTACAGACGTAAACCACCAGGTAGTTTGACATGACCAGTTTGTCTATGGGGCCTGCCATGGAATGATAATAAGTTTGCAAAACGCTGGTGCTTTACGTCCTGAATCTATCAGTATTTCAAACTCCTATGCGAAAAGTAAGGCTTTCGTATCTAAAATAGATAAATATTCGATATTTGTTGCAAAATCTAATATATTTTTCAGCTAAGATAAGAGTATTTGTATTTAAAACAAGAATTCTTATTGCTATTATAAAATATTTAGAGGTAAGGTAATATTATTTGCAACTATTATAGTTTAAATATATAGACACATTTCACGTATGGTAAAAACTTAAATAAAACTCAGAAATACATATTTTAGATAAAAAATAAGAAAAATTGAATATAAAATAAGAATATTTGTATCTAAAATGGGAATATTTGTAGCCATTAAGAAACAGAAGCTTCTTGCTTACGTAAATAAATATACATTTTCATTAAAAAAGTATTGTACAAAAAAGAAGAAAATTTGTATCTAAGAAAATAATATTTGTATCTATACACTAAATTTGTAGTCATTTCAACACCGACATTTTTAAAAGAATGAAAAGCAAATGCACATTATCGCTAAAATAAAAGAAATATGTATCTAAAATAACAATAATTGTATCTAAAATAAGATTTCAGGATCAATTTTAACACAGATACTTCTCACCTTCAGAAGAACGTAAGATTACAAAAGATTAAAAACAATCCGAGATAAAAATATATGTATCAAAAAAAAAATTGCTTCTGGAATAAGAATATTTGTATCAGAAATAAGAATATTTGAATTTAAATAGAATATGCAGTATCTGTAGAGTAGATATTCATAGTCATAGATATATCCCGGCATTAACTTTACCTCTGACTCACATATACCACAAATAGCAATGAAGGACCACAATCGTATGAAAATATACTCTACACAATTAATAACAATTCGCAGTTATAGATAGAATACTCTCGCGTAAGCTCTCACATGGCGTTACATCTAGATAGTGAGATTATATGAGGGAAGATGCTTGAATATAATAATAAAGATATATTATAAGTATTATATATAATATTAATATTATATAATAATATAATATATACTATATACCCTAACTAATATTATTAATTAAGTGATGATTGGTATTAAAAGTATCATCCATAATATATATATATATATATAATGATAGGTACACTATGGATAGTCTCACCTAATTATATAGTAGTACTTATAGCTTATGAATAATATAATACTAACTCATGGTACGCTTAAACTATAACATGTAGCTCCTCCTAGAAATGTAATAATATAGTTTCCCCCTAAGATATAATATAATATTATTGTATAAAAGGACCAACCGTACAACACATATAATAATAATACCTCATGTCACGATTATAATATCACTAAATGGAGTACCGTAAAACTGTGGTACTCATATAATATATATAAACTCTCAGACTCTCCCTATGGTATAATTATAGTGAGTACATATATTTAATAAATAGAACCAGCAATGAGTATTATAGTTCCTCCATTACCTTCATATACTAGATTGTATACTCAACCATATATGAATATATAAGCTTAAATCAGTCATTGATAAAACCTAAATAATATTATAATTTACTATATATATATAATTAGGTAATACTATACCATATTATATACATATAAATATAGCATTCATCATTAGTAGTATATATATAATATTGTTATATCTCCTATCATTTAAGTGCACTATCACTTATAGTGAAAATAGGAATGAATAGAACCTTACCTATTTATTAACAAAAAAACTTTATATGTTTTAGAACGATCCAAGTATCTTTATAATTTCTTATTCATTGTCAGCAAATATGAATATATAAGACGGCAAAACGAAAATTAAACTAGATATAATTTTGTTATCCTTAAATTATATGATATATATACTTTAATAAATAAATAATAACTAAAAGCAATACAATTAGGTCCTGTTCACCTAGTAATAGATACCCTAATGAGTAATAATATATATATTAATGGCCCACTATATTTATCATACAAGATAATAAAAATATATTTAATTAATATTATTACTACCATATCTGAATGATTTATAGTATATAAAGTGATTAATGAATATAAGCATGTTTTTAACAGATATTAATAAACCATTCCTGTCTATCTTTGAAATCTTCTATCTTGTAATAATACAATTTAAAGAAATAGGAGAGAGGCGTTTATGAATAACAAAGGAAATATCACTATAAAATCATTGATAAGCATATATAAGTAATTAATAATTTGTTAAATAATATTATTAATATATCTACTATAAAACGATTTTTTATATATTGAAAATATATATGAAATTGATGAAGAGAATTTAAGTGAATGTATAAAAGAAGAATTTCTATTCAGAAGTGTATAATTTCTAATAGAGTTAACAGTGTCCGCTTAAATATAGTATTGTAAATAAAGGAATGAAAGTCTGTTCATTAACCACGTATTGTAAATCTGATATAATAGTTTATATTTATATGTATATATATAATTATATTAACAAATAATATATGTATAATATAATATAGGCATAATATTAGATACTAGATATATAGATTATATCATACGTTGTATATACTACCAGATTGATATATAGAATGGATATATATTAGAGATAAATATGTATGCTGATGTTATATAGTCTCAGGTGGTATAATGAGGGTAACTTCTCTGTATAAGAGAGATATAATATCTATAATAAGTTATTACGTAAATAGTATCATAAAATACTCTTAAAGTAAAATATCTACTCATAGAAGTAGAAAGTGATAGTTGTAGATATATACTGTAATGGCTTAGTCAAACTAGTTCTTAATTCTCATCTTATATATATAATGAGATTATTATATGTAGAGTGAAACTTGTTTTCAGAAGGGAATTAGAGTGAATAGCTAATAGTAATTGGTATGTATAATATGAGTATAAACAAGCTTATGTAGTTATTATGGTATAGTATATGATATCGTATGGAGTAGTATATTACTAAATCCTGATAGTATAAGTGACCATACTCAGTTACGAATAAGTACTTGTGTAGATAGACTTGTTATACACGTAGAATAATTATACTACCCACAAATTATGATAAAAAAACTCTATAACAACCCGTTACCACTAACCTCTAAAATAGAGTTATCATAATATACTGAACTAATATAGTATTATATTGTGAACAAGATACTATACCTACCTAAAAATTTTAGATAATTACAACTAATATTAATTTAACTTAAATAAGTTATATGTATTATGTGAGGTATTATATCTTCACTTACTTTAGATAATATATATAATAATATAGTAATTATAATAATTATGATGTATTGAGAATAAAATACTATAAATAAATATAATTATGAGTATATTTATACCGACTAAGAATAAAAATATTATATTCGATACGCGCCGAATAATAAACATACTCACAGTAAATACAGACCTATATGAACTGTTAATAGAGTATCTCATATATATAATCGATGTCCTATACCGATATGTGAGTTAACGATATAATAATCAACATCAATATAAGTGAGCTATATATAAAAATATAGTGGGGTATATAGGCTATACTTACCCTCATAAATATTATACTTGTGGACCAAGGCATAACTTGTCATATAACTCATGTACCCCCATATTAGTATATATTCCTACCACATTTATAAATTGAATTATTCTCAAATTATCTTATCTCATAAATTCAATAAATTTTAATACTCACTATGACATACCTCACGTAGACTGATATAAGTTATTTTAACATACATAACCTAATAAGTATAATTAGAAGCATATAATAAATTAATAAATCAAAATCAAATCAAATATTACGCTACGCGTCTAACAAGCAAACCAATAAAAATAATTACGCAGATTTTGTGGGATTTTCAAATCTCGATAATTTGAGATTATTTTGATTAAAATAATCATCAGTATCTTAAGTGTTGAGAAGGTAATAATATATATAACTAAAATGTTAAAATACCTGATGATCATATGCTTGTTTAAAAAATTAATACTCCACTATATTAATATTGATACGATTAAAATAATAGAAGAATAAAATAATTATATTAAATAAAAATTTTATATAGTTTTAATGTATTGTAAAAGAAATATATTACTTTTATTATATATATAATATATATATAATATATTATAAGATAAGTATATATATTATATAGTGAAATATATAATAATATATAACACATATATATAATATATAATATCATTATATAAATAATATATATATATACCATATATATATAAATATTCTTACTCAATAACCTTCCGCCAAATCATCCTTAGAGATGAACATAACCTTAAATATCAAACTTCCAGAAATACCTTCCAGCAAAAACAAACTTCACTTTTCCAGATTGAGATCACAGACCTATCGCGTGAACAGGCTACTTTGCAAATATTGACCCTTAAAACATAAGATATAGTTACAAATCATCTCATAACACACCACTCCAACCGGCATCCCTAACGAAATGATTAATTTCTAGAATTCATTAGATAAAAACAAACCGATATATCTTACAACAGCACTTGGAGTTAAACAGCATCAAACCCGATTTTCATCACAAGAGAACCCAGTTCACAGACAATTTTTATATCGAAAGTAACCATTATGGGAAAAAACCTACCTGCTGGACGATTTGGCAATTAATATATAGTATGATATATATACTATAAGTATATATGTATAACGATCTAATAATATTTAACTTCATTTTAAATCTAATTTTAATTAATACTTATAAAATTTTATAAAATTATTTAATTGATGATATATTTTATCTTTTTTAATTATTTTTTAATTATAAAAAAATATTAATAAATTAATTATATAATTATTAGTATATACCTCACACCATATAAATATATATATATATTATATATTATTATAATTGTTATCTGAAAAATAGGTTTACATATAAATAATTTTAGAGTATATTATTACTAAATACTTTTCGAATAATTGAGTATAGTAATTTTGTATACTTTATCTACGTATGATATAGTTCCTATATTTAAATATTATGGTCATATCTACTATAGTGTATATAGTCCATTTATCATATATTATAGTATTATGGTATAGTATACTATATGTATAATATATATATATATATCATTATTATATAAAATATATATAATATATATATAATATTATTATATATATATAATATATTATAGTATATATATTATATATATATAATATATATTATATATATGATAGCTATAGAATAAATATTATATATATATAAGTAATAGGGTTATTATATATATGGTCTTTTAAAATTATCTTTGGGAAAACCAAACTTTTTCACGCGGTTTACAATAGATAGCTACAAACTGTCTATTTAAAATTCTACAGAAGGTTTTCATCTGTATTCAAATTTGTTAAATTTAGAGCCTTGAAGGATGAAAAACGCGTTACGCTCCTAGGAACGCTGTAAGTTACTTTAAGAATAAAGACTGCTTTTGCTTTTATTTTATTTAAAAATCGAGTTAACATTCACCGAACAACAAATCTTGCAAATCAATATTATCCGTTGGCGATATCATATAATAGATAGTATTCATCAATATAATATACGCATAGTTATATACCTCATATATTTTAAGCTATATTATAATATGTATTTTATTCATATATATATATTTTTGGTAGTTATTTTATTTTATATATATAATATATATATATATATATATTTTAGACTCTAAAACAGTATTTGTACTATATATATATTGATTTATATCTCTTATATATATATCATTTGTATATATCAAATATTGATTATTACATAGTAATTTCACTCAATTATAGTACCCTCTCACTATAATATATATATTATAAAATATACTATTATATAATATATATAAAGGTGTATACTTTGTTCATACCTTATATATATATATATATATATTATAATTGTTCTATTATTCATATATATATATATAGTAATACTATGTTTTTTCTTGTCTTTATATTTTTATAATTAATTATTGTATAAATGAATTTACTAATCACCTGTGTGATTATGCTCCTCTCAATAGGGTATGTGGAACCTTCTATTATATTATTATTAAAATATATACTTATAGTTTATTATTATTCTAATAATTTTGTAATTAAAAATTATAAACCCCTATTATATATATTTCTTATAATCTTTCAATTATATATCATATAATAATGTACCTGTACTTAAGGTTGATACCCTAATGTTGTCAGTCTGGATTATCTTAATAATAATTATGAGAGTGGTCTAAAAATATAATAGAAATATAATATATATATAATATAATATATATATACATAATGATAGTAATATATATATATATTAATAATATATTGCATATATATATATATATATATCATAATAGTATACTTATAAGTTGATACATAAAATGAAGTAGAATATTTAGAGCTGTACTAGTATGAGTTTATAGTATATATTATAATAAATTATATATATTTATAGGTCGATATAGAATACATCTAATATAAAATTAATCTGTAAAATATTTTGGTAAGTATACTACTTTTTAAACCCTCATAATGTTAGTGAGTATATTTATAATATTTATATTCTATTATATATATATTATAAATTGTATGATAGATATGATATATTTATCACAGTATAATATTATACTAATCTCCATCATATATATATAATAATAGTATATGATATATAATTCGTATTTTTATTTGATATTATTTATTTATATATAATATATGATGACATAGGTTATATTCATACGTATTAAACCTACTAATGGTTTAGTTATATTATATTCTATTATTATTATTGTTATCCCTACTTAAGTGATATTATAGAAATAGTTTAAGTCTTTTTTATTAAAAACCTTTTTAGGTAAGAACGTAACAAGTCTATATTAATTTGTATCATTTGCATGTTTAAAACAAACGCAAAACGAAAATCTAGGAAAGTATAATTGTTTATCCTACCAGTCATATATGAATATACGGTGAGTAAACTATAATCACTATATAGTATAATATTTAATAAATAGATTATAAATCACTAAATACTATAATATATATCATATATTATTATATATATAGTATAATATAT
>JABUQX010089029.1:0-12500 GCA_015478945.1 Trachelipus rathkii | reverse complement strand
TTCAATGGTCCCTAAATTTTGTTCAGCCTGAAGATAGGAAGTGTAAGCCTCCTGGAAACGTTTGAAAACTGTTTAAGTATTAACCACACCTGATTTTAGAGTCCTTCTGTTGTTTATTTATAATTGCTAGTTAACATTTCTAAAGTTAAAGAAATCTCGGGCAAAAATTCGAATTTATATTCCCTTACGATATAAATATATATATAATATATATATATAGTATATATTATATATATTATATATATAATATATATATATATATATATATACTATAATATATATATTGAATAATATACTATATATATTAAATATATATATTAATCTTATAATATAATATATACAATAATATATATTTATGGTATATAATATAGGTTATTATATATATTAATAATGAATATATTATCAATACTATATATTAATCTATATTTTATATTCCTTCATTCCAACTTGTTGGGCTCGGCGCGTCACTTATAATCGTGGGGCGGAGGTGGTGTTTAATTGCGACCCGGGTGACTGTTTCATAGGTCCTGGATCTGCTTTGCACTTTGAGAGTCTAGCTCTCAAGGTAGTCTCTGTGTGAAGTAATCAAGAACAAAAGGATGATCACGCGGCACCCGACTTCAAATGCTGGATCATACCTGACCACAAAGTAGCTATGACGCCCATAATGAATTCGTAGGGCCTGAACGAGTCAAGGTCCTCTCTGTATGGTCAAATATACATTAATTTATAGACTCTCGAACTCATCAATTGTAACCTGGCTCTTGTCCTTTTGAAGAGTTGACTAAATTACTATCCAATCAGTATTTTTTATAGAGCAACTCGCTTAAATATACTTTAAGCTTATGTTAGATGAGTTAACAAAAAAGTTTTACATTGGGGGCAACCCCCGTAAGGGGTATTCTGTTACCCAAACTACTAAAAGGCCTCGTAGGAGCCTCCCACCTCTTAAAGGTAGTGTATATCTGACATATTCCTCTCAATCTGAAGAGACACATTCCAATCATTGCGCCTGTCAGAGAGGGCTGAAAGAAGGAAAACCTAAATCTGTTCAGATAATATCTCCTCGTGTTCGAGAACCAATAGTATTCAACTGACATCGAAGCGGCCCGGTAGCTGGCTCTTGTGCCTGTTTAGATCCTCCGCCTACGAAAATAAGAGCGACGTCCTAGGCGCCAGTTGCGACTAACTACAGAAGGAGGTTCCAAAGGAAATCAGAAGCTGAGAGCAGTTGGGAGTGAGGGCAGAACCTACATTTTGGCTTCTAGTGACACACAATGGGCCGAATGGAATCCAAAAAATAGGAAAAGTTTCCTTAAAAGAAGGCCCTAATACAAAAAATAGATTCTTGCCAATAAATCCACTGAAAGCTATACAAAGACGAAAACAGAATTGTGATTTGGATAGATGGCGATGTAACCATACATCCAAGGCTTTCACTAGCTCATGTTCTTCAAACCAGGCTGTGTTACAGATCATGACTGAATGTAAAAGGTGACAGCTTAAGTATTTAAATAAAAAATAATTTGAACTATATAGACCTGATGTTTATTATATATATAACTGGGAATTAATTACCTAAGACCTAAAAATATATTACATATATAAGTACAACTACATAATAGTATTATAACTCATGGGTTACTAGATTATATTTAGTAGATCCATACTGAGGCTATATATTAATAAATAATATTAGTATAAGAAGAACATATAGTATTTAATATTAAATATACATATATAATAATATAATATATAAATATAACAAATACAATACTTACTAATAATATAAGTAGTGTATATTTGACAATAATACTCATATAATTATATATATAATATACTTATAGGGTAATATATATATATATTATATATAAAGTTTTCGAAAGTATAGATAGTAACTAGCTCTATACTACTATAAAATTATATAATATAATATATATATATATTATATATTTAGTTTAAATAGAGTATATATAGGTTCAACGTTTCAATATAATGGGTGTGGGTTATTTTAAATATATATATATATATATAATATATATATATAGTTCACCACAGCTCTTAATATGTTTAATTATTAGAGAATTCTTGCGATAAGTTATCGAGAGTTACCAAAAGTATTATTTTTTGCCCGTTCTTCATGCGGCTCGAATAGTTTAAGTTAGCCAGGAATTAGAATTCATAGAATGCAGAAATTTGTATTCAGTGTTAAAACTACATTAAAAGTTTACTCTATCAAATTAATAGCCACCATTTAATAGTTGTAGGGAAACTCGGTGAAGATGTTGCTGAAGTATTTATCGTCTCTTATAGTCAGCTGTATTTCTGATCTCGTACATAAAACATACTGTGTAATTGGAGATATTTCCTACAACTATTTTATGCTATTGCCAGTTAGGTTAATTGTTTGTGCTCTTAAGAAGATTATAATACATGATAAACTCAATTAAAATAAAATCACATTGGCTGGTATAATACGTATAACACTATTATTAAATAAGGAAAAGGTCTATTAGAGTAATCACATGTATGACCCTACATATAATAATATATATATTATATATATAATATATTTATATGATATTATATATAACTTATTATATATATACCTATATATTATGATATATTATAGTGATGAGTTGTATTGTGATATTCTATATTTATTTTAATTAAATGGATATTTTTGTATATTAATTATTACATATACTAATAGTTTACATCATAGCTAACGGCATCACTAACTCACCCATATAATATATATATATAGTATTATTATTAATACAATAATACTCCTATAAGACCAGTAACGTCAACCGTAACCCCCATATAGTTGAGTTATATTTCTCTATATATTAATTCTTTATTATATTATATGACAAAGTTACGTTAACGGATGAACGGAAACGGGGAGGTCGGCTAAAAAATTTTTTTCGCAGGTAGCCTCTTATGATACATAAATAAAAATTCTAGGGATGATATTGAGGTTAGGTAAGAGGTTAGGTTGGGGTTAGGTTCTACAGCTAGGATAACCTTATCCTACGGCTAGGTAATTAAGTTACAGTACTGTACGTTAATATTAGCAGGTAATAGCTCAGTTATGTAAGTTAGTTTAGGTAAGGCTAGGTTATTGCACGCTTAAGTGTTACATCTACATTCCTTGTTGCAATTAAAACAAAAAATGTGTTCCTACTTTCCGATATTATATAATTTTACATTCTCTTCTGATCATTAATATCATGCATATTCCCCTTATTACCAAGAATTAATTTTTTTTATTGCAAATGGGCCATTAACTCTACATCATATTTGATTTGACACATTACAAAAAATATCTTCAACAGTTACGTAATAATGTATAGGTCGGGACATGATTCGCTCTCTTATTATCTCTTGAAAATCAAACTCACTGAACAGATTTATTGAATTTTCAAATATAAGTCCTCTCTCCAAGAGATCTATATTTCGTGCAAAATTAATATCTTTAATTTCAATCTCAAATATAATTTACACACTTACGTTATCTGTTTACTACTTCTCATTTCACACAAACTAAATACAAAAATCTGTGATCTACTTTAATTTAGTGTTAGTGTCCCCTTATTTTAGTACTTGTATCCACCTAAAATATGAGCCTAAGTTACCATTTTAGCCTAAATATTAATACATTATATTGTACGATATCAATATCACATGATATACTTTATATTAATTATATTATATTATATACTTATATTAATAATATATTAATAATATATAATATATATATATATATATATATATATATATATATATATATATTATATTATATATATATATATATTATTAATATAATATATATATATATATATATATTAATATTATATTAAATATATATTAATATATATATATATATATAATATTAATTTACTATTAATATATATTATATATATAATATATATATATAATTATATATAAAATTATTATTATAATTAATATATATTAATATATTATATTATATGTATATTTTATATAATTTTATTAATAGTTTATAGCACTGCTAACTCGATGGACTTTGTACTTTCCGGGTCTTTAAAATTTGGACTTTCTGCTGTATGCTTTTTATCTTTTAGATATATGGTATAGGTGATCACGTGACCCCTATTTGAGCTTGTATCTTTAATATTGTATGGTATTATATTTGGACCCCAGGTATTTATGCTGGTTCTATTTATATTGAGGTTCATACTTAACCCTAGTGCTTTGTTCCCATTATATTAATATTTCAGTTTTATCTTGTTTATTTTATATTAATATTGGTATATACGGTATATCCGGACCCTATGATTGCTTTTTCTATATTAGGTCAAGATTACCCCGTTGCTTGCTTCTTTACTCATTATTTGGTTATAAGGTGACTCTCTTCAAGATTGTGTTACGATAATCTTTTAATATTTATAAGGGTTATACTAATTCTACTAGGTCTTTAAAATTTTGTGAGTGATTTCTGACTGTTGCTTGTTTCTAGATATTTGGGTGTGAGTCAACGTGAAACATATTGCCTTGATTCTATCATAATTAGGTATTTTATAATGAACTCACAGTAGCTGGTTCTTATTTATTGTAAGGTCACCCTATCCCCTCATAAGTGCTTGTTCTTTATATCTTCAGTTTCTTGTTTTATTATTAGGTAGGTCATCTCAGTAGAAACCTATGTTGCTTTTTCTTTAAATTGGGGTCACGTTACACCACAGTTGCTTTTTCTTCATATTGGGGTAGTACCCCAGTTGCTGGTTCTTTATATTAGGGTTACGGACCCCAGCTGCTGTTCTCAGTATATTGTTCACTCAGTTTACTTAGTATTCTTTTACATTAGTAGTCACTTGACCCCATAATTGTTTTTCTATTAATAATGGGTTCAACATATACCTACCTAGATTGAGGCTTTTCTTTTATTAATTAATGAGTCATAAGTAATCCACCTATAAGTTTGTTTTTTTTCTTTATATTGATATATATATAATATATAGTTCTAACTAGTATGAGTCATATCCTCCTAGTATGTATAGAGACATATAACAGTTTTATATTGAAGACTCACATTACTTGCTACAATATGTCAGAGTTATACTCACATTCTCATTCTCTAAATGAGTAAAAAATTGTATATCACGTCCAACACTAAAGGATATGCTTTGTTCTTATAATTGCAGTTGAGTTACCCCCAATACCATTATGGGATTAATATAATTAATATATTATATATATTAAATATATATATATATAATATATATAATATATATTAATATTATAATATTATAATAATATATATATATATATTAATTATATATATATATAATAATATATATATATTAATATATTATACATATATATTATATATATTTATAGTATATATACTATATATTTAATAAAATAAAACAATAATATTTTTAAAAAAATATACTAGATATATATATATATATATATAATATATATATATATTACTTAATATATATATTATATTAAATAAATTTAATATTATATATATTATTAATAATATAAATTAAATAATATATATACATAATTAATATATTTATATATATATATATATATATATATATATATTTTTATATATATATATATTAATATTAATATTAACTTATATATATATATATATATATATTTAAAATATATATATTATTTATTAATATATATATATATTAATAATATATAATATATTATAATATAGTATATATAATTTAAGTATATATTACTATAATATTAAATATTATATATATATATATAATATATATATATTATATATATATAATTATATATATTAATATATTATATTATATATATATTAATTTATATATTATATATATATAACTTTAATTATATAATTATATATATATTATTATATATATTATATAATTTATAATATATATATTATATATATATATTAATATATATATATAGTATATATATATAAAATATACTAATATATATATATATATTATATATATAATAATTATATATATAATATATATCATATATAATATATATATTAATAATATACTTAATATAAATATATATATATAATATATATTATAAATATATATTATATATATTATATATATATATTAATTATATATATAATATATATATTAATTATAATTTATTTATTATAGTATATATATGGTTTTAAATATATCTTTTGGGAAACAAAACTCTTACTTTTCAGGATAGATACAATTCAATGAGATAGCTACATAACTTTATTTATTTGAAGCTAAAGTATAAAAATTTTGTGATTATTCTAATTTTGTAAATTTTAAGCAGTCCATTGGAAGATAGAAAAGTGTTATGTACGTCTTATCCTTAAAATTTTATAATGTAAATTTTACTATTTAAATGAATAATTAAAAACTAGTCTTTATAGTCTTTTATTTAAATCGAGTTATCATTACTATATAACCAGAACAAAACTCAAATCTTATGTGCAAATAATAAATAGTTATCTACGTTCGATAATTTATTATATATATATATATAATAATTATATATATATATATATATATTATATATATAATATTATTATATATATATATATATATATATAATATATATATATAGTATATATATATAATTTTATAAGTGTATACGGGCAATGCTAGTAACTCGTGTGATTTTATGTACTTTTTCACGTAACGTCTTTATAAAAATTAGCTTTATCTGAGCTGTTGCATTAGAATCTTATTGAAATATTATTTAGGTGACACGTGATGACTCACTATATATTATATATATATACATTTGCTTGTTCATTCATTTATCGTTCTTTCAGCCTTTTTTCTCATTCGTTAATTCTATATTTGAGATTCACTATGACCCTAGATGCTTGTTCCTCTATTAATTAATTTTACATGAGTTATTTATTTTATTATATTAATGGTTATATATTGGAGTCTCGTGACCCTAGTTGCCTCTGTAGCTTTTAATATTTGAGGGTATCACGTTACCCTACAGTGTTAGTTTCTTCTATCTTATTAGGGTAGGGTGACCTCAAGTGCTGGTTCTTTATTATATGGGTCACGTGACATCCAGGCTGTACTTGTTTCTTTTATATATGTCTCAATATATCTTTGTTACTCCTTTATACATATGAGAGTCACACTTTAGAACCTCATTGTTTTTTTCTATTTATAAGGTAGTTCACGTAAACCTCTCACATTGCTGTTCTTATCATTAATTTCCACTGAATCTATTAATACTTTTAGTTGTTTTTTTCATTTATTTAATTTGTGAGTTAAACGTTAATAAACCAGTTACTTACTTTACATATTGTCAGTTTCTCATTTATCTTTACTTAGTTATAATCACGTGACACTAAGGTTTGCTTGTTTCTTAATTAGCAGTGACCATAATACTAATTGTAGATAAATATTATATACTATTATATATTAATATATAATATATAATATATTAATATTAATATATATTAATTAATATATATATTAATATATAAAATTATTTTTTTTATATATTAATTATAATATCAATAATATATTAATATATTAATTTTAAAAAATTTATGTATGGATAGTATATATATAATATATATATATATAAGTTTTATATAGTAAGGCAACTGCTAATCGTAATGGATTATTTATCGTATCAATTTCGTAGTAAGGTATCTATTATATAATAATATGGCTTCTGCTGTTGCTTATTATCTTATGTATATTTAGGTAGGTGTCATAACGTGACCCCATTTGTCATATATTGTATCTTCTATTTTAGGATGTTTAATTTGACCCCATGATTGCTGGTTACTTTATATTTGAGTCACCTGGGTAGGGGAGGTGAGGGTGAGGGGTAGTGGGACTTCCCATGATGCTATTGTTTACCTATATATTTTTCTAGATTTCTATTGTATTTTATATGAGTATATATATATATATATAGATAAATCACCACTAAATTGCTTATTTCACTTTTATATTGGGGTCACGTTACCCCAGTTGCTTGTTCTTCATATTTGGGTTAGGTTACCCCAGTTGCTGGTTCTTTATATAGGGTTACGTGACCTACATGAGCTCATGCTAGTATTATTTATATTGATCAGTTGCTTGTTCTTTTACATTGGAGTCACTTCACTGGATATTGTTTTTCTATTATATATATATATATAATGGTGTTTAACATTAAACCTTATTATTATTATTATGTATTCTTATTATATCAAAATAGCTTTTAACTCACCTCCAATGTTATTTTCTTTATATTAATTTGTGAGGGTACTCATATTGATTTGAACCCAGTTACTTGGTTTACATATTGTCAGTTTCTTTTACCATTATACATTTTTAATCAACGATGACATTAGTATTTATGTTCGTATTACTTTAATAGCTCAAGTGATTGTGCACATGAATGACATTTGAGGAAATATATATATATAGTATATATATATATTAATATATATATTATTAATATATATATTAAATATATTAATATAATATCTATATTAAATATATAATATAATATATTTAATTATTAATATATATATATAATATATTAATATATATATGATAATATATATATATATAATAATATATAATATATATATATATAATTATATATGTATTATTAATATAGTATAATAATATATAAATAATAATATTATACATATATATATATATATATATATATATATAATATATATTATTAATTATTAATAAATAATATATATATATAATAATATAATATATATTAATATAACTAATATTAATATTAAATATATATATATATAATATTATATATTGATATAAATAATTAATTATATTAATATAAAAAAATATATATATATATATATTAATATATATTAATATATATATATAATTTTAGATATATTAATATTAATATATAAATATATATAATATATTAAATATATATAATATAATATTATAATATTATAGGAACTACTAACTAACTCAATGGAGGTTTGCGTTACTTTTCGGGTTTTTAAAATTTGCTTCATGCTGTATGCTATTGTTTCCATTGATATTAATTGGGGTATATCACTGTAGTCACTCCAATTTGCTCTTAGTTTATTTCAATAATATTGGTTATTTAACCTCCAGTATTATTGCATGTATCTTTTAATTAATTTAGTAATCACCTGACCCCTCAATTTAGTCATTGTTCACTTATTATAATTGTTCAGTATTTCTTGTTTTTTATATATGGGTACTCATTGACCCTAGTGTATTGTCATTATTTCTTTAATATTAATTATGAGGAGTACACGTTTACCCCAGTTGCTTCTATTATCATATTAGGTAGTTAGCGGTACCCCAGTTTAGCTTAGGTTCTTTAATTGTGATAGGTTATATACGTGACCTCCACCAGCTGATTGTTCTATATTTTATATTATATTATAAATTAGTGATCTAGTTTCTATTAAGGGGGAAGGGGGGAAGCAACTAAACCAATAAATTGTATTTTTCTTCTATTTAAATGGGTTTCAATAATTACGATATACCCCAGTGCTGTTCTTTAATGGTATATAGGTCACGTAACCCCAGTTATTTATTATCTTTTAATATACTCTCACGGTATATATATATGGTATCACGTATAAACCAGTTAACTTATGCTCATTACTTATATTGTCAGTTTCTTTTTCTTTTACATTTATCATCAGTGACACTAGTATATGCTTTGATTTCTTTATAATGTACTAGTGATTTGCCCAAATACATTGTGAGTAATAAATAATAATATTCTAACCAATAGTGAGCTTACTATTAATAATATAATTGAGTTATAAATTATTAAACTCATCATTGTACATAGTGTTTCGAGTAAGTTTATTATACTTCACTCCGTCTTATTCTAATTTTATATATATATATATAATATATATATATTATATATATTATATTAATATATGATATATATATATATATATTATTATATACTTATATAGGGCTCGTAATTAATGTAGCAGGATATATATTAATGTGACAGGAGAAATTATGTTTTTCTATATAAGTAAACTACATTAATATAAAATTTAGAAATTTATTTAACTCACACAAAATTATATTTTAAATAAAGATTGAGGAAAGATGCATTAATAATTTTTAACCAATAGCCAGTCTTAGTTTCTATAATAATATGAGTAAGAAATATATTGTGTCATCGGAGCGTTCAAACATTACGAATTTCTAACAATAATATGCGTTAGGAAATTTGTTTGCCAATACACAGAATATTATATTAAATAAATATACATAAGTCTTATATATATATATATATATATTAATATATATATAAATAATATATATATTATATTATAATATATATATATATATATATATTAATATATAAATTATATATATATATATATATAATATATATATATAATATATTATATATATATATATATTAATATATATTAATATATATAATTAATATATATATATGGAGGGTATATAATATAAAGATATATTAATATATCATTATCTTAAACCTAGAACCTCTGAGAAAATATTATTAATTTTAATTTGAAATTCATAAACTCAGTGAATATGTATAGGACAGGTCTACAATCAAGAGTCCTCTGGGGATGAACAATGTATCAGGGAAGCATGAAAGAAACAAACCGTTGGGCAAAGGATTGCAAAGAAATGTTCCAGTCAACAAAAATGCTTCATATGCCCAATAGATTGTCTTGCATCAATTAGGTATTCATTAAATATCTAAGACTGTTGCACAAATTATGCAGTTCATGAAAGGCTCAAGCATAGGGATGCTTACCTTAATCAACTTCTTCCCTCTCATGCCTTCATACAATTTTCTGGCAATCGAAATGATTGCTTCCCTCTACTAATTCCACCGCTATTCTGAACACTTTGTTCGCATACCTTTTTCTATAAAGAGGTTCGTACGATTCATCGTTCCATACAGTTCCATTTCTCTCTGACCCGCTCTTTGACCATGGTCTTGACTACTATGCTCACTCTCTCATGTACTATACAGTTAAAGTCTGGAATATTCTTTATTCTTATATTTCCCTACGTCCTTTGAGTTAGACGTTTTCAAGCGCCTACATTAATAAAATATAAGAGCGGGAATCAATCATGTAACCTTTCATTTGCGAGATAGAAGAAAGAAAAACAACTATAGTAATCAAGGAAGATAACGAATTGTATTTTTCAAAAATAAAATAAAATATTTAAGATCATTATTACTACGGCATAATATCTCTTATTCAAAATAAATTTAAAAATATTTGATAGGATTACATAAATATAATAAAATAAACAAAAAATTTAAATGAAAGTTTTGTTCAAAATAAACCAATATTCAAAATATAATCCGATTAAGCTTTGTAAAAAAAACTCTTTTTGCTGTTGTTGTTGATCACAAAGACTCTATTATCGTTTGTACACACACACACACATATATATATATATATATATATATATATATATATATATATATATATATATATATATATATATATATATATATATATATATATATATATATATATATATATATATATATATATATATATTTATAAATTGAGGTGTAGCGGATGGTGATTTTTCTGACTATCCGCGGATGAGGATAGTAAAGATCACTATCCGTGGATTGCGGATGAGGATAGCGAAAATTAAGTTTTTAGTGTCTTAGCCACAAGTACTTCATATATATACATATTTATATATATATATATATATATATATATATATATATATATATATATATATATATATATATATATATATATATATATATATATATATAGTTATATATATATATATATATATATATATATATATATATATATATATATATTCCTGTGTTACCAGATCGCGGGACGTGGACGCAACTCTTTTGCACCCCACCAATCTCTTTCCCCAGCCTACACTCATTTGGGAAAAGGTTATATATATATAATAATACTTGAAATTAATAATTCTCAAATTATGCTTCAAAAACTAAAACTTCTTAACTGAGCCCTTTCAAGGTAGAGTTTGCTTCTTTTCAAATGAGATCTACACCGCTGAAAAGACGCTCACTAGCTGCACTTGTTGAAGGCATGCTAAATATTCTCTGGCGAGTTTTGCAAGATGTGGAAAACTTTTACAATTATCACGCCCCCAAACCAGTGGATCTTTATCTGATTCCAAACATTTTTGCTTTTGATATTCTTCAATCAATAATATTGTCTTTTGACATATCTAAACAAGACTCTTCATCGCTGCTAAAAGCCAAAAGAACTTTCATGGATTCAGAAATGGTTTGGCTAACAAATGTTAAATGTGTGTCTGTTTCTGTATTCTTTTTCCTTTTATTTGCAGGTAAATTTTTGCCTTTAGGAGCATTTCATCACATAGGCATACTAAATAAATTTTTAACCCTTCGGGAAACACGTGGTTCAAGAAATTTGCTATGTATCTAGATCCAGAAAAGTTGCTATTGCAGCCATGTGTACTGAAGTG
>JABUQX010089028.1:0-32957 GCA_015478945.1 Trachelipus rathkii | reverse complement strand
CAAAATTTTTTTTTGTTTTCTTGGGTATTTTATTTTTTTCTCAAAAACACGATAGGTACAAGAAAATAATAACATTCGTGGAACTAACGTAAGGAAACATGTTTCAAAAAATGGAAAAAAAATTTTTTTGTTTTTTAGGAGATATTTTATTTTTTTTTTCTCGAATACATAGTACAAAAAAACTAATACATTCTGGAATCAGCGTTAAGAATGTTCTTAAAATGGACTCAAAAATATTTTGGTTTTTGTGGCTATTTTATTTTTTTCTCAAAACCAATATATACAAGAAACTAATAACATTTGGAATCAATCAGCGTAGAAAATTTCTTAATGAAAAAAAAAATTTGATTTTTTTTTTTTTTGGATCATCTCATTTTTTTTACTCGAAAACTACGTAGCTATCAAGAAAACTAAATAACATGTGAATCAGCGTAGAAAAATTGTTTAGATTAATTATGCAAAAAATTTTTTGATTTTTTGGGGCTATTTTATTTTTTTTTTCTTTTAAAATTACGATAGCTACAAGGAAACACTAATAACCTGTGATCAGCGAATAAAGATAGTTGTTCTGAAAGATATGAAAATTGTTTTGTGGATTTTTTGGTTATTTATTCTATTTGTCTCGAACTACGATAGTAAAGGAAAACTGTTGCTTTTTTCCATTTTAAAAACAATTTTTATTCTGAAAAAAAAGGTTTATAATTTTTTTTGTATCTACTCGATTCCAGAAAAAAATAATAACAAAAATCAAAAAAAAATTTTTTTTCCATTTTTATAGAACAAAGTTCTTACGCTGATTCACGAATGTTTATAGTTTTCCTGTAGCTATTCTGTAGTTTCGAGTTTTTTGCACTTGGACCTTCGACTTAACACTTGACTGCTCGTTCGTTTGTTTGTTGAACTAATATAAGTCGAAAGTCTAGGCAAATTCCGAAAAATGATTTCGACTTAAAGTTTTTTGGGAAAATAATTTTCTCTGTGATTTTTTAGATTTTCACATTAGACCTTGACTATATCAGTTCCCGGTCTGAACGTCATAATATGGGGTGTAGTGATTTTATACACTTAAAATGGTGTGTGCGCGATTCAGTTAGATCGTTTTTCGCTTCCCTTCGAAAGTCACTATATGTATAGTGTCGCCTTACGGGAATCGCAAAAAGCGGCTGAACGCTTTCAATACCAGTTACCTAAGCTAAACTATCTTCAATCGATTATGACTCATATAGTAAGACTGTTCGCGAGAATGATATTAGTGAAGTCTAAGTGCAATCCGAAAAAATAATTTGGACTTAAAAATTTTGTGAATTTTTTGCTTTGAATTATTTCGACTTAATACTTAGACCTTCGACTCTATTTATTAGACCTTCGCTTATACTTTTTAGACTTCGACTATACTTAGACTTCGACTAGCACTTGACCTTCGATTTAGCACTTAGAACTTCGATTTAGCATTAGACGTCGTTAGCTTAGTCCGTCGATACACTTAGGACCTTCACTTAGCATTTCTTCGACTTATTACCTTAGACCTTCATTAGCACTTAGACATTCGATTAGCCTTTAGACCTTCGACTTAGCATTAAGACCTTTCGACTTAGCACTATAGACGTTTCGACTTAGCACCCTTTTTAGCCTTCGACTTAGCACTCAGACTTTCGACTTATACCCCTTCTATACTTAGACCTTCGACTATACTTAGACCTCACGTAAACAATACCTTCGGACTTATACTTAGACCTTCGATTTATACCTTAAACCTTCGACTTAACACTTAGCCCGATTTTCGACTTATACTTAGACCTTGGACTTATACTTAGACTTCGACTTTACTTAGCAATCAAAAATTTGTTTTTCCATTTTTAGGAACAAATTCTACGTTGGATCAGACGAATGATTATTTGTTTTCTTGTAGCTATCGTAGTTTCGAGTTTTTTGCACTTAGACCTTCGATTTAGCACTTACTTCGTTCGTTCATTTGTTTGTTGAACTAATATAGTCGAACAATCTAGTGCAAATTCCGAAAAATGATTTCGACTTAAGATTTTTGTGAAGATGAATTCTCTGTACTTTTTTAGATTTGCGCACCTAGCCTTTGATTAATATCAAGTTCCCGTTGAGAGTCCATAATGGTGAAGTGATGAGTTATATACCTTAGAAAAGGTGTTGCTGCGATCAGTTAGATCGTTTTTCGTTCAATCGAACGTCACTATAGCTATAGGTGTCGCTACGGAATCGCAAAAGCGGTCTGAACGCTCAAATGCACTTTTTAGTGGTATATCACTTCAACTCGAATAACAGTGATTTTCAATGTAAAATTCCCTGATTTTGTGTTAGGTGAAAATCTAAAAAATCTATGAAAAAGTTAATCAGTTTCATGATCGATTTTTTTCTGATCTGCCTTAGGAACTGCTTTAATTGTAATTGTCCAGAGAGGCGTCAATACTATGACGTCATAGTAGGTTTAACGATAGGTATCTCGAAAACTAGGGATAGCTACATAGAAAATAATAACATTGCACGAAGCATTCAATTAAGATTTTCTAAAATTTGGAAAAATTTTTATTTTTCTATTTTTTATTTTTTTTTCGAACATACAAATTTACAGAAAAATAATCAACATTTGATTGATCTTCAGTCAAATATTTGCTCTTAAATATTCATAAAATTTTTTAAATTTTTTGGGATATTTAATTTTTTTTCTTGAAAATACCTTGGAGAATATTAAAACTAATAACAGGAATTGCAGCAGCACAAGCTAATTGGGTCTAAAAATTGATAAAAAAAAAATTGAAATATTTTGGCTAGTTTTGTTTTTTTTTTTTCAGAAAACTACAGATAGCAAGAAAACTAATTAAATTCGTGGAATCGGCTTACAGGAAAATTATTAATATACTTCTGGCAAAAAATAAAAATAATTGAATTTTTAATTTGCGATATTTTAAGTTTTTTTTTCTCGAAATTAATTCACCGATAGTCTATTACTGACAAATAACAAAATTATGAAGATATATATTGTTAGAAAATACTCAGATATTCCTTTAAAGTCTAAGTCTGTTCAAGTGTTCAAGTTACTACCCTCCATTAAAATTTTTTCCTTAATATTTTATAACTTGATGAATTTTATATAATATTTTTCTCAGATTAAACTCGATCAGCTTATTCAAATAGAAAATTAGTCAAAACCAACTATCCTAACACATTTATCGTTAGAACTTGCAGCATGTGATATATATGGAGAAAAAATTATTCTTACAAATAAAAGAGCAAAAATAAAAATATTTAGTATAATATTGTATATGAAGTTTTCTATTACAATAATCATTAGTTTTTTCTATAAATTTCTATGAAATATTATAACTGGGTCAGAAAAAGTCGAAAACATGGTTAGCTAAAAATGCCAAAACTCATATATTCACTATCTTACGATGAGAATCAGTCTGAATGAACAAAATATGAATATTACTTAAAAATGAATGAAATTAAAAAATATTGTGTTCAAAAAATTTCGAAGTATCAGCTTAGTAGTGGTCAGATGATTCTTAAATTTTTCTTATTCATAACTCTAAACAAAAAAAAACTATTTCAGTTTGTTTCAAAGTTAATAATTAAAATACTATTGTGGTTGAGTGATAATCAGCGTTCATGTAACAACTAAAATAAATTGTTCTATAAATAATTATATATGATAAAGAAACATATTTAGTATGAATTTTTGGATATTTATACTTTAATTAGGACACGAAAAAAACTACATTGCTACACAATTAAAATTTATAATTTAACCTGATTAGGTTTGATATCAGCGTAAAGATTATTGTTTTTATATAAAAATGAACACTAAAAAAATAATACTTTTTGGATAGTTCTCTATATGAGAAGATCTTAAATATTAATGATTCTATTTTTGCTGCCCTAATAAATAATTAAAACTTTTATGTGCCAAATAATGAAATTATTAATACACATATTCCAGTCTGATGTCAAAAAATTAAAGGAATATTTTTAGGTGTCAAAAAATGAAAAAATAAGATATCATGTTGAATTAGAATAACTTTTGTTAATAAGAGATAATCTATATCTATGAATTTTTCTGCCCTATTCACTAGATAAAAAAAATACCATATAATAGTTATCTAATTTATAGCACAAATTGAAAAGAACTTTATTAAAAATTCGCATTCTAGTTGATTATAAAAAGTAGTGGAGAAAATATTATAATTATAACCTAGAGTAAGCAAGTAGGCAAGAAAATAAAAATCTCATCTTATGGAGTTGTAACATCAAATCTTTTTACTCAAGCAACTACACGGATATCCTAACAGAAATATAAATAAATAAAATTATCGTATTGTATAGATATCGAGAAGACAGGACAAGAGTGCAGTACGCACTAAAATATGGAAATGATAACTCTGATTTTATCTTTCTACTTAGTATAACCTATATATCCATTGCTCATTGGTCTCTATCTATATCGACAAAAAACAGTCACAACTCACCTGAGAGATCTAGCGAAAAACTATATTGTTTGTATAATAACTAATATATAAAATAACCAAAATTTCTTAATACGTACTACACAATTATAATTTGAATTATATAACTATTTATTTTGTAAACTATTTACGAGTTATTTACTGATAGTGAAATGGAAATAAACACTCACGGAAATAATTCAAAGAATATGAGAGATCACACAAAAAAGCCATTTTTTTTGCACACCATTTTTCTATCTGGTATTTAGACAACATAATTCTTACTGCGTGATGTCCACATCGTAAATAGAGTTGATCTTAGTTTTCTTATTATACTTATCACGATATTTCGAGTTTTTTTGCAATATAGAACTATTCGACTATATATCTACTACCGTTCGTTACGTTTAGTTTGTATTGATATATATAATAGTTCACGAAAGTTAATGTAGTACAATATATCGGAATAAATTTGAATTATCTAGATCATTAATAATGTTTAATTGGGTAAATAATAGAGCGTATGAATTTTTATATATAATTTAACAAATTATGATCACTCATTATTGTACTATAAACTAATATCAAGTTACCGTATTTGAGTAAACTGTCTACTATCGAATATTAGGGTTGTAAAGTGATAGGTTATTAATACCTATAAATAAATAGGTTGTATTGCACGCTCTAACAAGTTATAATATTTGATTTTATCTGGATTTCACTACTTTCGCAAACGTAACTATATACCTAGTATGATGTCTAGTACTTATACGGTAAATCGCATAAAAAGCGCTTAGAAATACGTCATTTCATAAATTAACCAGGTACTAGATATACTAAAACTATTTATACTACTCATAATACGTATTATGACTATCATATTAAGTGTGACTGAGCATATAGCTGACTGGATGAATCTGATATATATAAAAGTCGAAGGTCACTTTAAAGTGATGCAAATTATAATACTATCACCGAAAAATAATTTAGGACTATTTTATAAAAATAATATTGTGAGAATTATTTTATCTTTATATGAAGAAATTTATAAGAAATTTTCAGCACTTAGCACCTTCGAAATAATACTGTATATATTACTTGGTGACTTATTAGAATATTATATTATACTATAGACTTGAACTAATTATATTATACTCATTAGACTTTACGTAATTATTTATAGCACATTATTAAACTTTTCGATAACTTTAGCACGTATTAGACCTATTCGACTTATTAAGCTATTTAAACATTTGATATTATAGCTAATTATAATATATGACTTGTCGTATATAGCCTTTAATCAACTTATGCATTCGTAAGAAGTATGATCTCATTCACCTTTACGATCTATATCATTACTCATTATGTGATTCTTATTACTAAACGTCAACTAGAAGATATCGATCACCGATAGTAGTTTACTCAAGGTAAAAGTGATTTTTTATATGTTAACATAAAACATTTATATATAATATATTATATAAATGAAATATAAATAAAAATATAATACTGCTTTGTAGAAATAATCTAGCGTTATATTTAATTAATTATTTATACAAATTTTATTAAACGAATTATAAAATACTTTATTTATATATTAATATAATGTACTATAATATATATATATATATATATATATTATATATTTATAATATTAATTATATTATATATATATATATATAATATACTAGTATATATAATAATATATAAATATATTAACTATAATATATTAATATATTATATACTACATATATAGTATATATATATAATATAATAAACTATATATTATAACTTAAAATAATATATATATATATATTAATATTAATAATAATATAGTATATTATATATATAATTAAAATATAATATATTAATAATTAAAATGTTATATCCAGAACCAATGAAGAAATACAAATTTATTATATTTAAGATGTGACGAGATAATGAAGTATAATATTATAAAGTGTCGCAGATCGCTTCCTTACGGATATTATGACAATAGGGATGGTCGCTTTCCGTTGCTGATGAAGATTGAAGTCGGGGTGTGTGGAGAACACTTCGAAAAGTCCTGCATAAACATGCATAACATTGACAAGAATGATAGTGAATGTGTGAGTGTTGGTTTGGTACAAGGAGGAATAAGTATTTTTGGTATGAGGTCATTAGAAAGAAAGTCAATGGTAGAGTGAGAAAGTTGAGTAATGGTAAATCTCGCAATATAAATGAAATACCGGGTGACAATGTTGAAGAAGTGAGGCGATCAGATGGTGATGATTAGACTTTGGACAAGTGTTGCAACAAAGCCGTTATGGGGCGGAGGTATAGTTTCGAGGATTTGAGCGACACAGTAAATATAAGGCGTAAGGTCGATATGATAACCGTAGGAATATTTAGACGGAATTAGCTTATGAGATCGTTGTAGAGAGATATAAATGGGTATTCTTTGTCGAAACGATGAGTGGAGTGACTGAAGGCGTGATTGGTGAAAAACAACCGGTGCATTTAGAAGTGGTATACCATGTGTTGATTGAAAAATCTTTACAAATAGAAACAAATAAGACGAAAATGAGACAGAAGGAAAATAAATTTATTTTAGGTTATTGATTCTGCAACAGGTGTATGCATAGCATAAATATAGAACTCTCTGGCAGGTCTACGAAATATGGATCCTGTTTCGGTAGCTCGCTGAATGGAATCAACAGTATGTATGGACGCATAGGACAGAGCGTGTGTAAAGAAAATAAATGTATAAAAAGGTGATTGGTTTAATATTTAATAGCCGAGTTGAGGCAGGACTTTTTTATGACTCATGTATTCAATTTGTCATGTGACGGAGTATATGAAGACATAAGAGGTAGGGGTGGCAGGAATGGTGTCAGGAATAATGGAGAATGGAAAAGATGAAGGGTGCCCTACTTATTTAATGCGAATGATTTGGTTTTGTGTGGCAAATTTGAAGAGTTAAGAAGATTGGCATAGAATTTGCATTGGTTGTGTAAAAGGATGGTTTGAAAGTAAACGTGAAGATAAGAGTAAGTTTCATGGCTTGTGAGTGAAGGACCAGTTCTCCCCGTAAATGTGAAGCTATGTTAGATGGTGAGCAGCTGGAACAAAGTGTCTGAAATTTACAACATATAGTAAAGTATGTTGGATCAAAAAGGAACGGATGATGCAGATTAGTAGAAATGTTGTTAATGGCAGGAAGTGCTGAGGCAATTCACTATTAGTGGATGCAACATTGTTTTATTCTTATATTTGTTTCTTGAAGATCACGGCTAGGGTACCCCTTCTTCACCCATCGCAGGCCCTCATCCCGTTTTTGACTGGTGTTTTATATTTTTTTTTATATTAATGACTAGAGACTATGTCTGGAATAAGAGTTATAGATTTAAAGATACACTGTTCTCAGAATGGACAATCTGGAACGTCGTTAGGCGTGAAGAATTGCATAAAATGAGAAATGAACATATAAGAGAATTGTGTTGTGAGAAATTTGGTAAATGATGAAGAATAAGAAATACATGAGATGGATTGGTCCAATGTGGAAAGGATGGCATGATTAGTCGCGTGTAACGCGAGTATGAGAGGTGAGTCGTGCTGGAATCGCCACAGGCTGGGAGCCGTAAGAAAAAGTGCGATTGAAGTCAGTAAAAGAATGCTGCGATGAGAGAAATGTGAGTTTGGAAAAGGCGAGAATAAGAAAGATTCATAATAAGAATGAATTCCTGGGTTGTTGTCGAAGGAGCTGTACCAAAATGTGACCCCGCATAGCCTGGATGAAATGAATTATTGCATTGTGTTAAAAGGTTGAGTTGTACATGTTAAGATTAAAGGTGGTTGATCGGATAGAAAACAGTGTGTTACAACTAAATGCAATGTCATCAGGAAATAGTGAAGAGGTTATCCCACCAGGTTCAGCGTGCTGGGCAGGTACACTATTTCCCTCACTATACCTATATAAAGGATTTAGAAAGGTTTCTAAGTTTGCAGCATGATACCAATAGTGCGTCTTACCTCTACGTAGGGGAGAAGAGGTGCAAGATGTTAAAATTATTCAAAATGATCTGATAAACTTTGGGTGGGCACAGATAATTTGCTGTCATAGATGATATTAATGAGAGTTAAGTTTTTTTTTCATTTTCTAGTTTTTTTCTCTCAAATAAAAGTTTTAATTACGAGTGTGAAAAATGAATTAGGTTAGAGATCTAGTGGAACCAAGAAAAAAAGATTTAGTGATATAAGACCCCACGTCAATTTCGAACAAGCTACCCGCCCCACACAGTGCTTCTGCCGAGCTAACACCAATCGAGAAGCATAATAAGCGATGCGCTGGGGTATGAATAGGAAGCCTTTCGATGAGGGTTCAACTTTGAAATCACGGTGTATAAGAGAAACTGAATGATTTCGCTATTGGGCGAACTACAATTATTATGGGGCGATGTAGTGGTTTCAGAATGAGGATTCCGTTTATTTAAAAGAGAGCTTGGAGATATGCTATAGGAGGAGCCGCATATAGACAACAAAAAGTGAGTGTGTTGGGTTTGGAGCGGGTAACGAGCATGAGGAGCTTGAAGGAGTTAGGAATGTTTTTCTGTAGAAAGGCACATTTCTCAGAAAGAACATATAAAAGTCTTACCATATTAAATTACTTCGTACTTCATAATAACTCTTAACAAATAAATTCCTTCTTAGGTAATATGATTTAACATAAAGGTGTATAGTAAGAAATTAAGCAGAAAAGCAATGCTCCGTGAGACAATCGAAAGCATTCAGTTCGTGCAACCAGTTGTTAAAATTTGGAGTTGTTTCCTCCTAAAGTTATTGAGAGTGCCAAGAGAGCGCAATACCAAAAGTATAAGAAAAGGAATTTGTAGTTGAATCAATTAATTGTTCGGAGTTTCATATGGGATATTTTAGTCGAAGCCACACTAGGAAGTTTCTTTTGTTTTTTTTTGGTAGTAGACTAGTAGTGTTATTAATGTTAAACTGCATGTTGACAATATCAAAGTTATTAAAACTCTTGTAGACTTTGTGGTTGCGTGTACTTTAGCTATAGTTTTTTTTCTTTTATGAAAGACCTTTGTGTATACTATGAAAGTATCGACAAAGCCCTAGGATGTTTTCGTGATGCAAATTAGCATTGTTAGACTTTGTGTCTCCAGTACTTGAATATACTATGCACAGTTATGAAACAAGCCCTTAGGCAAATGCTTTGTGGATTGCCTCTCCCATCGAACCCATGATAATTGACACCTAAATGTTGTTTAGTATAAATCGTTTCTGACATTGCCTTGTGGACTCGCGTACAGTTTATACGCCCATTGTGTCTTCTTACTTCTGTTTTTCTAAATGTTTCTAATTTGGACGGAATGCTATTTTTGAAAGCGGATCCCAAGGTGCAGTACTGTCTTATGGAGTTTCAATATCTGACATGTAACTAGTTCCACTAAAAAACTGGATGAATTATAAAACTAATTTGGGAAAATTCGTTGATATTTTCGAGTAACTATAGTGCGTCAGATATTTCTATTTCTTACTACTTTTCTGCATTCGGTGCATGTTGATGTGAAACTTACCTCCCACGTCTTGGGAACGGGAAGAGTGTTGGTAGATGATGACCGATTATAGCGACAATACAAAGTACAAACATACATACACAAAATGTCGAAAAAATGAAATAACCTATATTTGAATGATTTTCTTTTTTTATCCAATAATGTTCTTTGGTTAATAAGTCTTTTACTGAAATTTCTGATCAACATGCCCAGTTCTTGGGAGCGGTCAAACTTTATGAAATGGGCATTTAGTATGCCTGGACAAATCCCCATTTTATAAAGCCTGCCTCACTGTAGCATTTAAGGCCACCGTACATCCACTACAATATATTAATGCGATAAATTACACCCAAAACCATCCACATGCATTAATAACTAAGTTAAGTCACACTTGAAATCTAAAACCATTTCATATACGTACTGTAACTAAAAATACCTGCCAATTTATGGCTCGTCATAAATACTATTATAGATACTCAACCATTCCAACCTTTTCTTAAGCAATGTTTAACTATCACGAGGTCACACTTCAACAACTCCTGTGGCAACGCCATTCCAAAAATTAACACACACCTATTTACCTGAGATGCATTCTGCTCTATCTTCTTAATTTTGCCTTATATATCTTGCCACCTAAAGATTTACAGTAAGACCTATCATAGTAGTCTTCAAAAAATGAAAAAAACAATTAAAATTAATTAAACCACAGTCGGCACTCATTCAACAGGGATTCAAGGACTGTCCCAATCAAAAAAGAGAATGAAAATTGACCATGCTGCTCCTGAATAATTCTTCGTTTTGGATTAATATTGCTCACTCAGGCCAAATAAAAACTACACACCTCAACTCCAAAACCTCTGTACGCATAAATTAAACCGAATATCAACTTAAGCCTTCCATCTCATACCTCAATTAGTCGGCAATTACTTATTTACATATCCTATAATAATTAAATTAATTAAATTAATAATAATAAATATATATACTAATAATAATAATTATAAGGAGATTAGAATAAAATTCTGAATGGACAGTCTTTTGTAGCGAATTTAACCTACATAAAATTTAAATATAAGAAAAACATTCATGTTATTTCATTTCTAATTTTCTTCTGCACCTATATCTATCCTCAAATGGTTAAAAAAAATTCCAGAATCTTTCTACTTGTAGCCTAAACCACGCAAAGGGAAATGTATTTTAGAAGTTTAGGCTAGGCAACTTTATTGGAGTTGGACAAAGTCGCTTGGACGAGATTATGAAATGACCATGACCTGATATGGGATTGGAATTAGTAAAATATTGTTAACCACTAAAACTTTGGGAAAAATCGTAGTTAAAAGGTTTGTGCCTCGGAAAATATTATTGAAGAATAGTGAAGCGAAACGTTCCACTAGTGTTTTGTTTTCAATCCTACGACAGTATATTTCAGCTACGGCAGTAAGATTTAAAAATAAAAAAGTAATAATATAATTCCTTTGAGTCCAATTAAATAATTACTGAAATGAAACTATAAACATTTAAGGTACAAAAATGGTATAAAAATATTATTTGAAGTTTTCTTTCTTGATTTGCGTACATTTTAGGTTTATAGCTTAGATAAAAGTATAAAATTTAGCTCTCCGAAAATTATAATCAGCTGATGAAATTATATATTAACTTTTGTATACTACCAGATATATATCGGAAAGAAGTTGGATTGGATTGGTTATTCTAGCGTTGATTTCAAATTTCAAATTTTAATGACTAGTTTCAATATTGTTAAATTCTTTTAACTACTCCTACTGTGTTTTACTATTCTATAATGAATAATCTTAATTATTATATAAATATAGTATTTCATTATATAAAATAATTCAGGGTTCATATCGTACATAACTTTTGTGGAGTTTACCCTTATACAGGGGTGGATTATGCGCCCGGGTTGATGTTGGTTAAATAACTTTTGGGTATCGGCTATCTTTTTGACAGGGCAACTTTCACACATTCATCTAGGGAGGATTTAGAGTGACTGTTTTATGTGTGTTATTCATCGTCAAGTAAGGAGAATGGGATGTCCTATATCGCTTAGGTATATCGTTTTTATACGTAAGCTGATTCTTATCTCCGACTATAGTTAACAGGGCTAAATATTGTTGAAAAAAATGTTAGCATTCATTGTCGTTACTCTAAATCGGTTTCAGTATAATTGTTATAATTTGCGCACTCTTCTATTCGTCATATATATCAGGTTGTTCTTTGAGGCTTAAGTATTTACTTTATCCTTCGTAGCATGTAAAGCTCACGGCCTAAAATTATCTTTATCATCTAGATGTAATGTATGCGAGATAAGGATAGATACATTGGACCATTCAAATATATATCGAATTTTATGAGACTGTTGAGTAAAAATATATAATAGAAATCCTAAAGATTTATGAAATAAAATTAAGCATTTGGATAAACAGATTACCTACTTACTGTTTCGTTTATATTTCGTGAAACTAGTATGATGACAAAGATGTTATTCATATATTCTTATGATGAACTCTAAAATGACTCTACATTCTGGTGTATCAGCAATAAATAAAGCGCTTAGATCGATGCTTAAGGTATATTATTCGTTTTAATGTTATAACAAAGAAAATCTTATAATTGAAAAATCTAGCATTCATTATTCTAAATTCACTTTCTAAATGTAACTAATTATTGGACTTCTCTAAGGATAAATTTAGGCAGGTGCCTTTAGAGAGTACTATATAATTGAAGAACTCTAAAATTAAGCTTCATATCATTTCGGAATTTGGCCTAGTTAGCGGCAATAATATGCTGTCATGTTCACGAGCTTCCTTAGTCTATTAAGTTATCCGGGCTGTTAATCCATCTTTCGTTTTTTAGTGTTATATACAGCAATAAGAATCCTAAAGTTATGAATCCTAAAAATTTATAGCATTACATACTAAATCTACTTTCATACAGTCTATCATAATTCTCGGCCTAGCTAGGATTTAATTTATGAGAAGTGTGTTTTGTGAGTGTATCTTTCTTGAAGAACTTCATTCAAATCATTTCAATTAACATCTTCTGATTTAGTATTGCAATAAATGACGTAGTCGAGGACCTTTAGGTATCTATTGTTTTGCTTAAGTGGTTATAAAGAAAGAAAGTCTCTAAATGTTGAAAAAAATTAGTTACATTCATCACTAATATGCACTTCCTATTGTAATATTTGGACTTCTAGTTATTTATATTAATAGTCGCAGGTGTATTTTGAGATCAATCTTTCTTTGAAGAATTTTTTTAAAAATACCTTACTAACTTTAGTTCCGATCAATAACCTAATCACACCAATTCCCGTTATCTAAGGTATTATCGTCTTTAAGTGTTATACTTACTAAAGAAATCTAAAGTTTGAAAAATGATAAGCATTTAACATACTATAAATCATCTTTCATGTAATTCAATTTATGGACTCCTTAGAGCTATAAAATATATGGCCAGGAGGTGTTTGAGGTATCCGTATTCTATTGATAAGAAACCTTACTTAAAAAATAACTTATCATTTACTGTAGTTCGTTAAGCAAAAAGCGTATTCAAGCCATTAGGTTATATTACGTCGGATTTATAGTGTTATATAATATCTATACAAGAATTATATACTAAAGTGAATATAAAATTTAAGCATTATCATTAATCTAAATCTATCACCTTTCATGTATATAAAATATCCAACGTTGGTTGGACTCCATACAAGGGAATATATAGCAAATCTAAGAGTTTGTTTTCGCCAGTGAAGAAGATCATATTTCGATACGCGGAGCTATTCCAGGTTCTAAAAAATGGCTGTTAGATCAATTCTCGTGATATGAAATATAACTCGTAAGTGAGACTTATGTATATCGTTTGTAAAATAGAGTAGATTTAGTGGTTTAATCAAGGAGATATATCGAGGAGGGAGAGATCTTGAGAAAATGTAATTTGAGAAAACATTGAGTGCCATACATGTATCTACGAGGAAATTTATTTCCATGTGTAGGTTAGTTAACTATGTCAGATTGCGCATATTGTGAATCATCCCTCTGAGGTGGAGCTAAAAAGTGGGGCGGCTGGAATTTTGAGGGTTATTGTAAAGCTTCTGGGTGGAAGAACTAAATCTGAAAAGCTCGAAAGTCTCTGATCGTTACACTGGTTGTCGCAACTAAAATGCTGGTAGTTATCGAGGCTTCAGGTATATGTCAGTATTATTATGATGGTTATTATTCAAAGTAATGGGAAGGAAATGTCATAGTTTAAGAAAGAGATTAAAGCAATTCATATAAATCCATCTAATATATTCCTTATTGTATATATTATCTATATTGGACACTCTAAGGTAATTTTTAATAAATATGACAGGTTGTTTGAGAGTATATCTTCTTATTCGAAACTCTTAGAAATATCATATACATTCTGTTCTGTAAGGTCAATAATAAATGCGTAGGTTCGAGCTTAGTATAATATATCTAATATCTTGTTTTTGAGTGTTATATAATCAACTAAGTAAATTCTAACGGTTCTAGAAAAATTATGTTATCATTCTTATACTAATCACTCTGTTATAATATAACTAATTATGGACATCCTATGTAATTTAGGCAGGTTGATTCTTAGTGTATACTTCTTTTGAATAGAATTCAATAACTTCATAATAAAATATTCACTTATACTTCTGGATGTTGGCTACATTAATAATCAAAAGCGTGACTCGAAGCTATAGGTTTACAATTAACTCGTTTAAAAGTGTTAAATTCATATCTAAATAGAAGTCTTTAAGTTGATATAAAATACATTAGCATTTCATCCATCTAATATACTTTTTCAAGTAAAATAATCTAATTTGGCTCCTAGGTCAATTTCTATTATGGTTTCTAAGGTGTTTTGAGGTATGCTTCTCTTTTGAAGATAACTCTAATAATAAATTACGATTCTGAGTGTATAAGCAATAAAAGCGTTTATGAATCGAGTTCAATTAGGATACAGTTATCTCGTTTTACATTTAGTGTTATGTTTACTAAAGAAATATAAAGTTGAAAAAATTTGCATTTATTATTACATATTTAATTTTTTTTCACTTTCATGAATATATTAAAATTTAGGTAGACTCCTAGTTGTTAATTAATAGGCAGGTGTTGTAGCAGGTATTTTTAATACTCTGCTGCTTCATTAAGAAAATTCCTATTTAATAGGTGTATCGATCTTGGGTGGTAGGGAAACAACCAGAGATACTTAGTCGAGGCTACGCTTATATAAAGGGTCGGTTATTAACCAAGATGTCTAACGGCCAACCCACAACAGTTGTAACGGTCACTTCCAGAGAAGTGTTTGTAAAGTAAAACCATTTTCAGTATTTTGTCCTAGAATAAACAATCTCAACCCACTTGGAGCGTTCATCGGATAGAGTAATTATTGGCCTCTGGCAATTCCTATGTAATTGGGAGGTGTTTGAGAGTTCTTCTTTATGCAAGGAACTCTAAAATACTTACATATGCGCTTCTAGCAATAAAGTCGCTAGTCAGAGAGGCAAGTTCAGGTGTATTCAACTCGCCGCCACGGCGGGGGTTCATTATAGTTTTAAGTGTATTATAACAAAGAAATCTAAAGTTGAAATAAAATTAAACATTCATACTTATTCTTTAAATCTTACACTTTAACATGGTAATAATATTGGACTGCTTAGGCTATTTTCTGGTCTGCAGTCTTCTGTGTTTGAGGTATACTCTTTAAATTTGAAGAACTTCAAAATCACCTAACTACATTCTGAGTGTAGCAATCATAAGCAGTAGTCTGAGATTCCTTTAGGTTAATATTATTCTATCTTTTTAAGTTGTTATTAAATAAAGCAATCTAAATAGTTATTGATAAATAAAATTACGCATTTCATTAACTAAATATATTTATCTATCAAGCTTTTCATATGTAATAATAATTCTCGGAGCTGTCCTAGGTATTTTAGGTTAGGTGTTTTGAAGGATAATCTAATTTCAATTCTGAAGAACTGTATAAAAATAATAACATCTGTTATAGTGTAGCAATACAAGCGTAGTCTGACCTTTATAGAGGTAACTTATATCGTTTTTAAGTGTTTTATAATATTACAAATAAAGAATATTAAAGTTTGTGAAAAAATTATCATTAACATATCATATAAAGACTTTTCATTGATAATACAATTTATGACTCCTAGGTTTAATAAAACAAAATTTCGGAAGAAAGGTTTTCCAACGTGTGTCATTAAAAATAAGGACCAAGTACGACACTTCTATTATAGAACGTGGCATAAAATCTCAAAACACTATAGAAACCTAAGATCAAACGAAATTATTTTTTTTAACAGCCCGCTATCGTGTTGACAGCGATTCTTTAGGATAAGGAGAATTCGTAATTAATCAGGTTAACAGGGAGGTTGGAAAACAATTTTTTCCGCCAGTTTTAATTAAGTCATTTTTTATTGCCATATAATTTATATTTTGGATATATTAAAAATAAAATAAAATAATAATAGAAATCTAATGTTGAAAAATTCAGCATTCATACTAAATAACTTTCAATGTAATAATTTGGACCCTAAGTAATTAAGGCAGGTGTTTGAGGTATCTTCTTTTATGAACTCTAACTCTAACATAATTACATTCTGGTGTAGGCAATAAAAGCGTAGATTGTGTTTGCGATTTTGTGATTTAAAGTGTTTTATTAAATTAATATAACTTAAAAGAATAATAAAGATTGAAATAAAATTCATTTATCTATTATCATACTAAATTTCACTTTTCATGTAAATAGATTCTGAGGGAGCCGCACGCTAGAAGGCGAACAGGTAATGGCTGGTAAGGAGGCGAAAGGAGGTGTTTGGAGGTGAGCGTGAGTGCCTTGAGTGAGAGCAACTACTGAGAGATGAAGCTGAATCTAGTTACCGTGGTAGCAATTGAGAAGCATAGTCAGAGAAGCTGTAGTAGTAAGAAGAGCGGATTTAGCCCTGGTGTTATTTAAGATGGTTCATAACAATATGAATTGAATAGAGTCTGTGGAATAAAGATTAGTTGATTTAACCAGTGAGATAAAATCATGCTGTCTCATTTCATGTAATAAATTTTGAGTAGCTTGCCCGGCTTACATGTAGAAAAACTAAACAGGGGCAAAGGTATCTCACGTGTTTTTGGATGGTATTTTTTCTTTGAAGATCTCTAAAATACTTAAAAATGTCTGGTGTAGCAATAAAGCGTAGTCGATGTTTGTAGCTTAAACTTATAAATCTACCATTTTCTCGTTTTGTTAAGCCAGTGTTATCTTTATATTCCACCCGATAACAGATAAATGCGTACAAGTGGTCTGTACAAAAATTAATTTAGCAAAGGCTGGGTGACCACTTCATTACTAAATTCACAAATTCAATGTAAATAATCTCGGACTCACTAAGCGTGTAAGTTAATAAGGACAGGTGGGTGGTGAACATCGTGATATCGTTCTCGCTGATAGCAACCTTCATTAAAATACTTACATTCTGGTGTAAACCGCACAATCAAAGCGTAGTCCAACGCCCTTAGGTAATGCTTTGTACTATGTGTTTTATATTTTTGGGTCTAACCCGATCATAAGTTCAGTAATTAAAGATGAATAAAGAGTTATGCTATTTCTATATTTCGATGAGTTCACCTCTTTAGTATTGTTAACTAATTTTTTATATGAGGGAATGGACTACCTAAGGTTTTTATTAATTCAGCACACGTGTTTAGACAGTACTCCCCCATTTCGTTGAATGTGAACTCACTATATATTCACTTAGTCTTACTTCCGTGTTATTAACTAGAATTGTTATGTCTTGATGCTTGAGTAACAATTTAGACTTTAAGCTTTGCAGATTATTGTTTGCCTATACGAATAGGTTACAACGTATCGAAATAAAAGTTGAAAAAAAAAATTATGTAGACCTTACTTATATCGAGGCACTGTTATTTTTACAAGCTTTGTGGGCAATTCCTATGTATGGTTTACAGGACATGGTGTTCCGAAGGTATCCTAATCCTTTTTGAATGATATTGTCTTGAATAATTGAACTACTAATTCGAATTCTGAGTGACGCGACTCAAAATAGCTTGTTTAGTGTAGTCGGATAGGGTAGTACGCTCTGTGTTTATGAAAGTGTTAATACACAAATGTCATCTAAAGTTGAGAGAACACACTTAACTGATTTGCATACTAACAGGTCACTTGCTGATCGCTAACTCATTTTAGTATTCGTATGGTCTCACTTCGTAGTACGGTCACTGTGTGTGTTCGCAGGTATTCCTTCGTATAGTGAGACTTGTGAGGTATTATCTTACATTCTGGTGTAGCGAAACAAGCATTGCTAAGCTAAGAGCATTACGGTAACTTTTGGGGAAATTTTTACCATCTGCTTTTATGGGAGGGAGTAATCAACACAAAAAGAAAAATTCTACTATGTATGGATATAAAATATAAGTGGCTGGATATTTCATACTACACTAGTCCACTGTTGTCACAATTGTACAGGTAATTTGGAACTCTAGTGTAATTTTATTGGGGAAACTTCATGGAGTGTTGTATGATTACAAGACATATAATGGGTTGAAAGAAATAATTAGTTCGATACTCATATCTAAAAATTTCACTACAAAATTGCCCATTAATTAGGATTTGGGATCTCCAGCGAATAATCTGTGCATTAGGCATGAGGGTGTTTTTGAAGTGTTTACCTCTATTCTTCTTTGACGCAGAGCTCTTACAAAATTATTCCACTTTTTCTGGTGTCATTGGGGCAATTTAATCTAGGGCGTTGAGCTCAGAGCGTATTCAGCTTGAAATATAATTACAGCATTTACTATACTTAATTTTGTTGGTTCTTATGTACACTCAATCTGGCGAACCTACTTTGTGTGTATTTCCTGTATTAATTTGTATTTTGTGTACTCCTTTGTTTCTCATTCGATATTGCAAGAACTCTATCAAAAATACCTACCTTTCACCCATTATGGTGTAGACAGATAGAAAGCGTTTAGTCAGAAGCATTAGGATAAATACTGTGGTCCGTCTTTTCAAGCTCGGTTTACTATCCAATCTAGCCACAGACTGCAAAATCTTTAAACAGCATTGCAAAAACATTACGGAGCATTTCAATCCCGCACACACTATAAATTATTTTCCACATTTTTTTCATATATTTCCGTATATATCAACTACTCGGAGTGAGCTCTTTGAGGGCTAATTGGTATACGCAAACGCTGGACGAGCCGACTGATCTTGAGTATCAAAAATTAGTTAATAGAAAGATAATACTATTAATTAGCTTATATTCTGTGTTTGTAAGGCAAGTTATAAAGAGTAGCGAGCCTTTAAGGTATTATTATGCCAATAGTTTTAAGATTTGGAGATAGAAAAGTAATTTTATTTGGGAAAAAAACAATACTGAGAATTGTTTAATGTTTAGACAAATAATCATACCACTAAAAACATCACTGTGGTCATTTTGCTAAGAGAGTGCGGAACACAATAAGACTTAATTGATTAAAGAGGTCAGTGTCTTTGAGGTAATCTTCTTTGAAAATTGATAAAATAACTTACAATGCACTGGTGTAACACACGACAACTAAGAGGCGTAAGTAACACGAGATAATACAGGTTTATATTTCAAGGCAAAAACTCAGCTTTATAAAGCTGTTAATATACACTATATTATCGCAGATGTTATGATGTATTGTATAAAATATTATTAGCGATTCCATACATATAAAAGCGATCTTTCAGAGCTAACTAGTCTTGATACCTAGGAAAATCCGTAATCGAAATTAGTGATTTTTTTAGTAGGTCGGGAGGGTGTGTGAGGATTAGGTTACATGTGAGGATACTCGTAAAATCACTAGACATATGCTGCGAATCGTAAATGTCAGATTAAAGCTGGTTAGTTCGTAGCTGTTGATTAGGTTAGTATAATGTTTCTATTATTTGTGCATAATTAAGCTATAGTGTAGGTAAGTGCTTGATGAAGAGGAACAAGGAGAGAGAAATAAGTAACGTTGTAAAAGAATAGCATGTCAGACTAAAATTCACTCTTTACATGTTAATAAATTTTCCGACTACTAGGTAATTTTAGTGCTAGGATGATTTTTGTAGGTGAGTTCTTTGGTGGGTGGTAAGAGTAAAACTCTTATTAATTAACTATCACAACTTCTGAATTGTTAGCAAGGTTATTATAGGAAGCGGATTGCGGAGCTAGGTTGAGTGTTTCGTTTTTTAAAGTAGTTTAATTATATATATAAGAGAGCATCTAATGATTGCATTGAAAAATTAGCATTCATCACTAAATCACTTTCCGATGTAAATGAGACCTTGGCTTTGCCTCGCGAATAATTAGGTGCTTTAGGCTGTTCATTGAAGGTTTTAGTGCGGTTTTCGAGAACTCCTCAAAAACTATCTCTTATATCATTCTTTTTAGGGTGTATTCGGGAGGACAACTAATAAATCGTACGGTCTGATTTCTTTTATCGTGATCAAGTCGTTGACAGGGTTTCAAGAAACTGTTTATTAGAGCGGAGAGAGGAGAGAGCGTGAGCAAGTCATCGAAAAGTGTGAAGAGTTGTCGATCACTAAGATTAAGCGGCGACATAGTATATTTTTTGGACTGCTTACATAGGTAATTTGAGTGTCTTAGTTGTGTTTTGAGGTATCTTCCTTTTGAAGAATCTTTCTAACATAGGTATATTACAAATTTAATGGTGTTATGATTTACTTTAAACTCATATGTCGAGCATTAGTACTAAGATCCGTCTGTTTTTAAAGTTTTTTTCTATTATCTATTCACTTGGAGTGATTCTTATAACATAAAGGATGTTATAAGAGAATTGAGGGGGTATTGCTTACTTAAAAACCGAAATCACTTTCTATAAATCTGTAAATATATTTCTGGTAACTCCTATGCTTACAATTAAGGCAGTCTGGTAATGAGGTATCTTTCCATTTGATGATCTTAAAATACTTACGATTCTTTTGTAAGCTAAATAATAAGCGTTAGTTACCGAGCATTAGTTGCTATATTTTCAGTTTTAAGTTTTTTAGTAACATAAAGAAAATATTAAAAATAAATAATACTAAAATTATCAGCATTCCATACTAAATCACTTTCATTGTAATAATTTGATTCTCCTAGGATATTCTCTCTGGTTGGGAACCTAATGTCGAGGTATTATTCTTTGAAGAATTCTATCAAATAACATTCATTTCTGTATGTAGCAAAAAGCGTAAGTTTGAGCATAGGTTGGGTAACTGTTACCCCAACGTATTTCTTTTTCGTTTAAGGGTGTGGTTACTAGCAGCAAAGAAACATATGAAACTCGGATTGTCCTTGTAAAAAAATTATTTCAATAATTACATACTAAATCAACTTTCATTCTAATTTAATAAATTATAGTATAATGGTGAACTCCTTAAGGTATATTATTGGGCTAGAGTGTTTTGAAAGGTATCTTTCAGTTTTGAGAACTCTAAAATCACTTAATTCTAGTAGTGTAATCTATATTAATGCGTTATATAAGTTCGTAAAGCTTTTAGTTCATATTATCGTTTTATAAAGATGTTTATAATCATATATTTAAAAAAGAAATCTAAAGTTTATGTAATAAAAGTTAAGGCATTAGGAAGATATTCTTTCATTGTATAATTTGACTCCTAGGTAATTTGAGTCAGGTGGGTTTGAGGTATCTTATTGAAGTTCAAAATTCTCTAAATACTTTACATTCGTACTGGTGTAGCAATATATAAGCGTATAGTCAGAGCTTATGGACTATCGTTTAAAGTTGTTTATATATTCATCAAAAGAATTAATCTCTATCAATTGATTGAAATAATATTAGTTATTTAGTCTCATTACAATAATCACTTATCATTAGTACATTAATTTTTTAGGATTGCCTAGGTAATATAGTGACTGATTTATAGTTCGTTATTGAGCGTATACATCTTTTGAATGAATTTATACACAAATATTATATAAATCTTAAAATAACCTTACATATCTGGTGCAGCCAATAAAATGCTTGTACAGTCGGGAGAGCGTGAAAAATTCATTAGACAGTGATTAAGGTCTTTACGTAGTTTATATGGATGTGTTCATAATATGGTAAAGGTAAATAAAGTTTAAATAGCTTAGATAGCCTTATTTTTCTACTTTATCATGTCATAAATTCTAATTAAGCACTGTCGGCCAATTATTAATTTGTGAACTAGCAACTTTGAAGACGCAGTAGTGTTTGAGTTTAAGTATACTATTCTAGTCATATATCTGGTGGTAGCAATAAAGCGTAGTCCTTGATCGCTTATGGGACTTATTATCGGTTAATTTAAGTTGATTATATTCTTATATATAAAAAAATAATTTCCTAATAATTAAGAATATATTAAAGCTTGCATAGATAAAAATTATTATTCCCTAAAAGTAAACATTTTTATCCCAACAACTCTTTTATTAATCTTAATATCTTTATTTTTATGTATTTTTATATATATATATATTATTAAATTTAATTATATATATTATATTATATTTATATTATATATATATATATATATATATATATATACTGTAAGTTATTAGTATAATATAATAATATTAGAGGCGGACTCTTTCTACTAGGGCTGGGGCTGGGCTAGCACTAGTTAACTTATAGAAAGATCAAATTTTTTACAAATTCTGTTATAGTCCAAAAAGTTTTTAATTTTTTTCTTGTGGTAAGGTTGGTCAAGGGAAAGAATTCTAGCATAAGAGATTAATGTAAAATTACTAATCCAGAAGTATATATTGTCAATGATTAAATAACAGTTATTTTTTAGATACGATTAAAATAGTGATTGTATTCTTGAGCTTAATTGGAAAAATATCAAAGCGAAGTTTACTAACAATTGTTATTTGTTGCTTTGGATTTATTTACTTGATTGTGATAAAGCAAGAGAACTTGTCCATTTTTCCGTGTAAGCATAAATAGGGAGACTGCATTTAAGTTATTTTAAATCCTTTATTATAATATATAGTTTATAGTATTAATATTATTATAGTATATATATAATTATTTATATATATATATATATAGTATATATATATATTATATACTAATTATATATTTATATAGAGGGAGAGGAGATGAGAGAGACGAGTAGAAAAAGTTGCTGGGAGTCGTCGTCCATATATAATTATCTTGCGTTAATTACCTGTAATACATATCTGCTATATATATAGATTTTTATATTATATTTATATATTAATATATATATATAATACCATTATATATTAAAGTATATATAGTGCTGAGACGTTGCATTGAAAATCTTTAATGGCATATATACAATGGTGAATACGAATGGGAATAGATAATTTTTTTTTTGAGCAATGGTACTAGGTACATTCTTAAGTTGTTGCTCAGTTTATTTTTCTTTTTCTTTTCTGTATCGTGGATGTATTTCAGTTTTATGAAGGAATATAGGATATCAAAGAGATAGAGGAGAGAGAGAGAGAGAGAGGAGAGAGGAGAGAGAGAGAGAGAGAGAGTAGAGAGAGTAGAGAGAGAGAGAGAAGAGATATTACTTATAGATCAATGTACATAGATAAGAATAATAATAATAATAGATAATATAATATAATTACTAATAGTAGTGATAATATTGATAAAATTAAATTACATAATAATATAGAATATAATTAATAATATAGTAAAAGTTTAATAATAAATAATATATAATATAGATAATATTATAATAGAATTATAATAATAATATATTAAATAACTCTCACCACGGATTATATCAAAGGAAGGATCTTCTTACTGACAAAGCTTTTATAAATAATAAATAATAAATATAATACTAAAATAATATAAATAATAAGTATAATATATAATATTCAAATCGGAATAAATTTTCAAAAAATAAATTTATATTATAGTTTACCATATCGTTATAATATTAAGTCTATTATAATCAATTACTTAGAAAGAAAGTCTACGTCTCTCTCATTTTCAGTTCAGAGACTCTCAACTTTAATTTTCGTCTAATAAATTTTAAATTATCTTTTAAATTTAATTATTTGGTTTAAGAATTTTGAGCTTCATATTATCCCATTATACCGTTGAAAACAATTAAGCTAACTGAGATAAATATTAACACTAATCATAATGACTCTATTATAATAATAATAATAATAATTATAATAATAATAATAATAATAATAAACAATTTTATAAAAAATTAAAATAGAAAATAACAGAATAATAAATAATTAAATAATAATATAATAATAATAAAATAAGTAATAATTAATAAGTAATAAAAATTGTAATGGAATTTGATAGTTTTAGTAAGGAATGCTAAACGTATTATTACAATGAAAAGGCTGATTGAGAGGTAGCAATCTATTACCATAAATATTGTCTTGTATTAGATAACGTCACTATGATAGTAACGGTTTGATGTTAATAAAAATGTTAGGATTTGCAAAAGTAAAATTCCAGTTTTTCTTTATTAATATTTTATTTTAAATAAGTTTTATTTTTTAAGCTAGACATAATAAGAAGTTTCGGTTTTCATGATTCTTGTGGCTATTGGATTTGTACATTAGCCCGCCGCCTTCTTTTTAATAAAAAAAGCTGACATATGTGGCCTTTTTAGACGTACAGAGCGGAGGTTAATGTAGTACTATATTCTTAAATTATTCGATTTTCCTCCCTTGTTTTGTTTGGAGTGGGAAATTTCTAGCAAGAAGTCTGAGTCATGTTGTATGTGATAATTTATGTATTTTCTAGTAGTGATTATATTTGAGTAGTTTTTAAATTGAATATGTTAGCTTTGAACACGGGTTGCGTATGGTGTAAAAAGTTCTTGTTGCTAGAGACAAATAAAGCGCTTTTCAATTACAATCACAGAATGGATTACCAAGTTACTTGTGGTTCACGTAAATAGGAAACAGTATCGTAAATCGGGGATGTCATCAATTGCATATTATATTTCTTACGACTGGAAAGAGGAAAAATTATATTTTGTTTAATATTATAGCATTACATGTATTAGCAGCCTGTAATACTTTTACTAGTAAGTTTTCTCCGATTTTATTTCTCGAGTGTTTTAAAGCTTTGATAGTTCATCATATTATTTGATGACTGAATATTTATTATGTTATAAAAATTATAGGATGTTCTTATTAAAGAGACAGCTTGTTAGGATCTATTCGTCTCATTATTTTTGTTAAGGTGTAAAGATAAGATAAGAGAGAGGAGGAGAGAGAGAGAAGGAGGAGAGTCGTACTTGATGGTAGTTATTAAGAGAGAAGTATATCAAGCATAACGAGAATAGGAAAAGGCAGAGTGGGAGTTCGAATAGATGTCAATAGGTTGCGTAAATAGATCGGTCCAAAACTGCCCCATGTCGTCGCAATTGTCCTTGATTTTATCGAGTAACTTTCCTTTAGTTTTCGTATTGAAATTGTCTTTAAGTAGTTTTTAATTTTAATAGGAGGGAGGAGAGGAGTCTTTATTTCCTATATTTCTGTAAAGTTTTTCGATATACAAATCAGTTATCAGAAGTAGAGGTCTTTTCTAATCAATAAGATAGCTGAGAAATATTTGTGATGCTATAAGAAGTATTCGTTAATTGATGAAATTTTTTTCAATATTTAAGACTATTGAATTGTGATAAAGTATTGGTTGTTACTTTAAGAAGACGATGATTCTTTTTTAAGATATTTCGTCACATCTTAGTTTGTAACCATTTGTGAAAAATTCCTGTAAAAGATGCATTGTTGACAAGTATTGTAAAAGGGGTGGCAATATGTAAGAGTGAGATTTGAAAGATGTTGTTAGGGATAGAATGACATCAATTTTGTTGTTCTTTATAGTCGGTTATTGCCTCTTTACCTCTCTAATCGTAGTATGACAAACGGAAATGTGTCTCGTATTTGGTAGAAAAGTTTCAAGTATCGGAGTTGTCTGTGATTTTTTTGTTTGTTTGTTAATTAAACTATATTAGAGTATACTAGACTCTTTTATATTATTTTATCTTTCTTTTGTAATATTTGTTACCTAAAGTCTTTGCTTCCGGTCCTTTATTGCATTCTGAAAATTTTTATGAAGTAATATAAAAAAATAAAAATACTGAAATAACAAAAAGAAATAAACATTTACATATAAAACAAATCAATAGTCTAAAATAAAAAAATAATATAAATATATAATATAATATAATATATATAATAATAATAATAATATAAATAAAAAAATAATTATAATATATATATAATAATATAATAAAATCAATAAGATAATATATATAATAATATAATAAAGTAATATACATAATAATAATATAATAACTTAATAATATATAATAATAAATAATATATATAAAATAAAATAACTATAATATAATATATATAATAATAAATATAATATTATATAATAATAATAATAAAATAATAATATTATAATAATAATATATTACAAATAATGAATAAGTATTATATTTAGTAAGTGTAGCAGTAGTGCAGATTTTAGTGTCTAGTGATTAAATGTAGAAATTTATTTAGACTTTTATAAGGTAGGTTAGTGACATAAGATTGCTTTTAATTCTCATATATATTATAATAGTAATTTTTTGTTAAGTTTATATGAAATTTAGTGTAACATATAAGAATTATTCATCCAACTTTTCTTATTTGTTTTTCTGCCTTTTTCTTTTCTCCTCCATTAAATAATATATTTTTATATATATATTATATATATATATATATATATATAATATTAAGATATATATATATCTATATATAGTATATAATATATAATTTTATATCAATTATCATAATATATATTATCTATATATTATTTATACTAATAATTTATATTATATTTATATATAGTAGTATATATATTATATATATATATATTATTTATTATATTTTATTATATTATAGATATATAATATATAAGAATTTTATATATTATAAATATATATATAATATATTTAAATATATATATATATAAAGTATATATAATATATATTATTATATTATATTATATATATATATAAATATATATATCTATATATATATATGTATATATATATATATATATAATATTATATTATATATAATATATATATATATGTATTATATTATATATATATATAAATAAGTATATATAATATATATATTAATTAATATATATTTTATATATAATATATATATATATAGAATAATATATATATTTATAATTTATATATATATTTATATTATATATATATATATAATTTAATTAATACATTTATGTAAGAGTATTATATTGAAGTGAATGAACAACAGAGATACAAATTATGTGTGCCGATGAATTAAATTTATTCCTTTTTATTATTTTATGTATTTTATTGCGCTACAAAATGGCATTTATATATATATATCTAATACTATATATATATATTATTATTATATATGGTATAATACTTTTATATATATTATATTATATATATATATTATATTTATATATATATATAATTATTATAATAATTATATCTATATATATTAATATATTTAATTATATATATATATAATTATACTAAAACTTATCCATGAACGAAAATTATGACAATTGAAAATTTTGTTATTTTTATATATAATATTTTAATAAATTAGTAAAATATGGTTTTCTAGCATAACGTTTTAAAAATATATAATATATATATATATATATATCTAATAAACTTATATATATAATATATATATTATATATATAATATATATAGTATATACATATATAATATATATATATATTATAAATATATATATATATATATATATATAATAATTTATATATATAAATAATATATATGTTTCTACTATGTAAATATTTATCCAAATATTTTAAATCCTTGTCTGCGAAAAATATTTTATGTATAATATATATTATTATATATATATATACTATATAATATAATATAGTATTATATACTATATATATATATATATATGTAAGCCTATACTACACTATTATTATTACATACCATGATTATTACAATTTGATCATCAATAAATTTTATCCTTGTCTGCGAAATAGATATTTTATGATTAATTATGTTTAATTATGATATTATATATACTGAATATAATAAACTTAATAAAATTATAACATTATAATAATATTAATAAAATATTAATATTAATTATATTTATATATATATAATAACATATATTATATATTATAATATATAAGTATATAAATAAATCATAATATATATTATATATAATATATTAGTACTAAAGATGTAACGTAAACGGTTAGAAGCGATGAATATAATTCATCTAACTAGGTATTATGCGGTGTAAGTGTAGTGTTGAAATTTATTCAATCTGGTGTCTAATATTAAGTATATTCGATATTGAATATCAATATTATATATAATACTATATCACATTATTTATTCATATATTATATATTATAAAATTACACATTTGTGCGTATCGGCTGTGACGTGTACTATATTTCATCTTTTTCTTTAAAGTTCCGATTTTATGTTTTAATATAGTCCGAAAAGATTACGGATATTAATAATTAAAATCTAAAACTATCGGCACAGAAAAGTAGATTTATTTTTTTCCTTTATTTCATTGAAAAGTTTCCTGATTTGTGAACCGGTAATCAAGCTTTATTTTACTTACCAAACTTCAGATAATATCTAATAATCACAAATAGATTTATCTATTAATTAAAGATTTAGTCGGTTACTTCAGATAGAGATTGAGGTTTTGATGATAATTACTGACTTAAGAATTATAGAATTCAATATTTATTTTATTTAAATTAAAATATTAAACCATCATTCTCTATTTATTACACTGATACATATTCTTAACTACATTTAGCACAATAGTATTAGAGCACTTAACCCGCGTTTTACCAGACTACTCAAATTTACATCTTAGTTAATCTTAACCTCGTGCTATATCTAACGATCTGAATTGCCGCATTAAGTAAGGCTACACTAATATTGATTCATTTGTGTATTCCCCATCGATAAATATGCTTGATAGACTATTTCTTTTCAATCTTGTCTTTTCGAAAAGGCCAGCTATTATCGTCTCCAATAGTGATTCTACGCACTACAGAGACATGTTGAATCTTCTTCTATAACGTTATAATAATTTTCAAACTATGATACTAAATTAAATAATCATTATAATTTTATTCTCTATAATCATAGACTTAGGATCTATTTCGATTCTGGCCTAACATACTAAGCTACATTATGTCAGTCGAATATAATATTTAAGGAAATTTAATATTTACGAATTCCTTAAATTAAGTATAATCACATGTCTAATTATCTTATATATTCTTATATTTCTTATTTAATTCATAATGTCATGAAATTTGTAAGTAATAAATTTTGTGTGAAATCGGAAAATTTGACAATGTTGAATATTCATATATTTTTTTAAGCTACAGTGAGTCCATGGTATTTAAGACATATAGTTCTAAATCTACGTCAAATAGAGTTATATTGAATTCGAATCCAATTATTTTACTGTCTAATTTATTATGAAACCCTTTGTTCAGATTTTGGTACTATTTAATATCCTCAATTCATGATACGCCTATACCTCCTTAATACTTTAAAATCATTAATTTATATAAGTTAGGTTGTGGCTTTTAAAAAACCTTAATTAATAATAAATTATAATGGATAACATGTTAATTACTATACTAAAAACCAGTATGATACAATGTAATCGAATAATGATAAGTAACTATGTATTATAATACTATAAATCATACTAGGATTCAGCAATGAATCGATGATATGTGCATGATTTAGACAAAAGTAATTTTCATGATAATAACTAATAATAAGCATAAATTTGTCATTCTTTTGTGTCTATGATGAATGCTGATAGCTATAGATAAAGAACATTCAATATACTAAGACAAAAACGATGCCTCATAACATATAGTTCCATACTATTTTGTTACGAATACTGCTCTAGTACTTGCAGTGATATGGATTAACTAAGCCGCTTCTATAGCAATGATAGTCAACTATAAGACTCTACTACTAAGTATAAATCTAGACTTAGCTATCAGGTCCTATAATCTCGCTACTTAAGCCTACATTTTAAATTCTAAATAAGATTAACACTTATTCATGTCATTATATATTATATATTATTATATATTATTATTATATTTAGCTTACCTGTTATTATTATATATTATGATTATATTTATTATTATAATTATTATTATTATATTGTTGATTGTGTCTCGGTGTTAGAAAAAAACCTTATTTATTCATATTATTTCTTATTATTTTATTATTATTATTATTATTATATCTATTTATTATCTATTTTATTAATTATTATTATTATATTATTATTTATTATTAATTATTATTATTATTATACTCTATTATGTATTATTATTATTAATCTTATTTTTTATTATTGTTATATTAATTATTATTATTATTATTAATTATTATTATTATATTTATTATTGATTATAAATTATTTTATTAAAATTATATTATTCTTATTTTATTAAGTTCATAATAACATTCTTCTTTATTGGTTCTTATTTATCATTCTTTTCAAGCCATCTTAATTTTACATTATTTGTATTAATTATTTGTTTGTTATTGTTTTTATACTATCGACAGTAAATTTCAGGATTGAAATTAAAGACTCGAAGAAAGACTATTAGTCTAACTCAATATATTACTCACCGAAACAGAAATAAGCATACGAAACGAACTCGAATATACATGTTCATTAAACAAACCAAAGAAGATCACGACAACAAACAAGTACTTGAAACTGTTCAACAGAACACGAGACATTTTCCTTTGTTCCTATTACAGATTAGAGTAGAGGTAAATGAAGGATAAACGGAACTAAAGTAACAAAAGTAATTGTATTGTTCATTTTCCCAAAACATTTCTCTAAACTCACTGCTGACATAATTGCCACCCTTTGTAAATACTTGTCAACGAGATCATTTTGACGGAATTTTTTCAGAATGTTTACGAAAAGAAATGTGATCGAAATGTTCTTAAAAGAGACATTTTCGTAGAAAAAAAGGTTAGCAGGACAATAGCTATACAATACGATTAGTAAATTTGAAAAAAATGTTCAACAATAACCCGAATACTTTTTATAGTCAAGCATATTCATCAGCTACATAGTTATGGATTTTAGAAAAAGGACGCATCTACTTTCTGAGCACTTATAATCTGTTACTCGAAAAGACTTCAAAATTATAGAAATTAGATCCTCCTGGCTATTATAAATTAAAAACTTTAATAGGAAGAGCATCTAACTACTAAATAAGGAAACTTATCGATAAATTCGCCAACATCAATTGGCGTACGACAGGGCTAGTTTGGTGACGCTTCTATTTACGCTAATGATCTAATGACCTATTCAACCCCATCGCCTTTTCAGTCTCTATGCTGATGTATACTTCTCTTTTAATAAACTGGAATAAAGTACGACTCTCTCTCCTCTCATCTCTACTTCTACTCCTACCATCTCCTGTAAAGCAGTAGCACCCTTATGACAACAATAATTGAGCGAATAGATGGCTACAACCGTATCAATTTTAAATAGAAATCTTTATTTCTTAGTACAATAATATGAATTTTCAGTCATCAAAATAATACTGTCGGAAATGCTCAAATTAAAAACACTCGGCGAATTAATTAATCGATGATATAAGCTTACATTAAGGTAGTTTCAGGCTGGCTAGAAAACTGTAAGCTCTAATGATATTATAAAAATACATATTCTTTCCCTCTTTCCATTCTTAAGAGATACATCATTGATACTCCCCATATACTATACTGTTTCATCATTTACGAACCAGAAGTGACTTGGTCTCCAATCTGTGATTGTAATTGAAAAGGCGCTTTATTTGTCTCGTTGCAGAACAAGAAACGTTTTACAGCCATATCGCACCCGTGTTCAAAAGCTAAAGATATTCGGGCCAAATACTAAAACTTACTATACTATACTACTAGAAGATACTAAAAATCTCATAACAGAGGAGCACTTTTGCTGCAGATTCTCCACTCATAACAAAACTATGTAAGGAATCGTGAATCAAATTTAAGGAATAAACTTACATCAACTCGCTCTGTTCGTCAAGAAAGGTCCAACAATGATCAGCTAAAAAGAAGCTAATACTTACTCTCATGCACAATTATTAAGAACCGAAAACTCTAATTATAGTGCTTAGCTTAAAAAATAAAAACTTTTAATAAATATTATAATAATAAATCTCGGAGATTTATCTTTTACAGATTATACCACCACTAACGGGCCAAGCCCTTTCGTGTTCGAGTAAATATTCTATTTAAAGCTCACATTGTGTAAATACCAGTGTTTCCTTCAATTTTTCATAGTTAGGAAGGATGTTTAGTTATTAAAAAATGGTGTTCAAGATTACATTTTTATTTACTTAAACCGAATTACTACAAATAAGATAGACACCTTCCATTTTCTTATATGAAAAAAAAACCCTGTCTGTAAATTTTCATCTAATGTAGAAGATTGGCTATCAACTTTTCTTCCTTCGGTAATACTAGCCATTGTAGAATAATTTACTTTTATATAAACTTTACTATATTAATTTAAAATTTTCAATAGAATACACAAATGAACGATATACATTTTGTCAGTATCTACACAAAACTTAAATTCACACTAAATCATTTTGATAAATCATCATTCGATATAATAAGGTTATGACAATTACGCCACAGATTGTGTGACCACTCAATCAAGCTTCTTTTTTAAGGAGAAAAGAATTCTGAAATCCATTTCATGAATTTCCATTGGGAAAGAATTTTACATCATCAAATTCGCTAATACTTCTGGTAT